>JARFJB010000218.1:3302500-3520000 GCA_036346205.1 Vesta saturnalis
ACAAAAACGTTGGCTTGTCTACAGAATCAGCAAATATCGATCCGTCAATAGACGTCAGGGGGGGAAATGAAGATGTTCCAAAGTTTTTACTAATGGATTTAGCTAAAGACCAAAATTTACGGCTGCCTAAAGGAGATGTAGCTAGTTCATTGCATTTTCGTTGTTCGAACAACTTTTTAGTTTTAGTGATGACACTTTTGCTGATATTTCTAGCACCAACGTATTCCACATGACTGTCGACCGATTTATTAGATTTCCATTTAATGTAACATTTATCTTTTAAAGATATTGCATCAGCACAAGCTTTATTGAACCAGGGTTGGGAACCTGAATGACCTATACGGTACTGTTTTTTGGGAATGTATAACTCCATTCCCATGAGGATGACTTCAGATACTGAAAGAGCGATGTCCGAAGAAGAGGACGACTTAAAACAATATTCACGCCATGGAAAGGTTGCAAAGAAATCCCGTAAATCACTCCATCGAGCTGACTTAAAACACCACAAGTTTCTATCGGTTTTGCGAACAAGAGTGGAATTAGGTACAGTAGAAATGATTTTTATTAGACAATGGTCGGAAAGACCTAAAGGCGAAAGAACGGAAGTTTTATAAACAAGAGGGTTTGATGTAAGAAAGAGATCTAGAAGATGTGGAGTATGGTTAGGGTTATCAGGGATTCTTGTGGGTTCAGAAATCATTTGTGTGAGATCACTTGAAATAGCAAATGTTTCTGCACTATGACCAGCGGGATTTCTAGTAGATGAAAACTGAAGCCAATTAGAGTTATGAACATTGAAATCGCCTACAAATGAGATATCGCAAGAAGGAAACTGAGACAGGAGATAGTCAACTTTCATGCTAAGGTAATCGAAGAAGTCTTGAAAGCTGCTGTCATTAGGAGACCTATAAATGCAACAGTAGAATTTCACAAAATTAGGACCAGAATGTTTAAACCAAATCACGTCAAAATTCTTATTTTCTAAGGAAGAAACCCTCTTGCAAGCAATTCTGTCCTTGATGTAGGCACATACGCCTCCTTTATATCGAAAGTTAGAGTGAAGGTGGTATTGGACAAATTGCAAGTCTTGTGCACTTGTGACACTTTTGCAGCTGTTCCGAATGTTGTAAACATACTGGATCCAAACAGTTTATTCATTTGAATCTTGTTTTTCGTTGTTATTTATCGTTACTGTAGCATATTTTGCACGATCTTTTAATACTCGATGCATCACTTGTATTTGGTATAGGCACGGGAGGCTGTACCGGGTCACCCAAATATGCCTCTATGCCTGATCTTGATGCCAACTGTTTCATTACTTGGGGATTGTTCATGCGTTTTTCTACTTGCCCACGGTATAAACAAGCTACCAAAGCATTCAAAAATACACGGCGTTTATCGGTCGCTGTGCTTCTTTCGATTTGATTTCTTATGACATATGTTTCTAGTGTAGCCACATCGAGCATATTATAAAAAATAGCTAACGGCCATCGTTGGGTTCTTCCTTTATACGTGCACTGTCCTAGCATTTGATCCATTACATCGACACCACGTTTTGTCTTGTTGTAAAATAGAATCGCACCGGCCTTCTTCAATTGACCACTTGTTGTATTGCTTTGATGAAGCGATGATAACATCAGCACACATTTATTTTTTTTCGGGACATAGGGCACAAGGCTCACGTCGTTTAAGAAACCAAATTCTATGGATAAAGCTGGACGAGAACTATTTGCCAACATTTCTTTTGGTATATATTTTTTATTGCGCCGTAACGTGCCAACATATGCCAGTCCGGAATCTTTCAATTTGTTGCCACCGTTCAAAGTGGTGAAGAAATTGTCAGCCATAACCTCCTGTCGTGCTGCGCGGATTCTTTGGTCGTCAAATCTTATGAAACGGGTAATGGATTTGAACCACTGTATCGACGTAGTTGCTCTATAAATGGGTAAGGCACTTGTTCGCCATAACTCTGTGCTGTGTTGTCCATTTGAATGATTCAATCCAGCTGCAAGTACAATTCCAATGAATGCGTATCTTAATCTACCATTTCCATTGCCTCGGATTTTTTTTTTTTCTTCATTGAATTTGGCAGTTACTTCCAAGGATTTTCGGTTAGTTTCCCGCATGATTATAACAATCATATGATTTGTAATAATTTATTTAAAAATATACAATGGATTTGAAGTCAACGAACTTTTTACATTTCCGCCAGTTTGTCGTAAAACATTGTGGACGCGCACACGAGTGGGTGTAGGAGGAATATTACTTCACATCGTCCCATCACGTGCCACAAGAAAGTTCGTTGGATGTCTTCATGTTGTTTCACATTATTTAGAGCAACAACCTCAACCTCTTCTAATTCTTCGGTATCATCTTTGTCCTCAGCATCGCATGCCACTTCGAAAATATTTTCGTCCTCTGCATCTGATGCATAGTCATCAGGAACATAATCATTATTATCATCATCATCATCACGCTCAGAAAAAATATCTGTATCACTATCCACTTCGTAATCTCCAGATGTTACGCGTTCTGAAAGACGCATATAATATTCGGTTCGCTGAGCCTTCGATATACTAAAATATTAGATGCAATGGAACACAAATATTGAAATAAAATATAAAACTTACCGGTTCAATCTATGTGTAGACAAAAATTCAAAATTATCAGGCATTGTTCTTTTTACTGTAATTCTCCACAATGCACTAATATCAAATAAACACAATACAAAATATTCGATTAGCAAAAGCAACTCACAACTGCACCGACCATAAGCCAACAATGAACTAGTACTAAAATGCAGATCAGCATGCTTCCACAAGTCAAATGTGAGAATATGTTCCCTTACGCAGATAGAAACACGCAGCCAAGGTCAAAAATAGAAAAGAGGAGAAAACACAGTCAGCAGGTTTTCAAATTTGTAAATAATAAGATAAAAAACCGTCTTTCATATAAAATATATGAAAATATATATGGGTATTTGTTATGTAAATCATCAATAAAATCTAAAAAAAATATTTTATTTTATTTTGCCACCATAATGTTCTTTATACGCCTCCAAATGCGGGCGTAATGTGGTCTTTATAGCACGGAAATGTCATTTATGTTAAGCAGCATGATTGACAGCAAACACATGACATGATATATAATAGCAATATCACATTATCTTAGTAACAAAAAATTAGCCTACTGTCGACTTTATTTCACTGCATTTGCATTTAAAAACTTGCCGAAAGTACTGAATCTTTTTAATATTTTGTTCCAGTTTCATGGTGCAAAATAAAATAAAACATTGTATGTACCACGGGCATAATTGTAGATTATGGCTCTCAGGAATATGAAAGCCCTCCGCTTCGCGTCGGGCTTTTAACATTCCCTCGAGCCATAATCCTCTGATTATGCCCTTAATACATAAATATCTATTTTTATTATTATACTATACCAGGAGACACTAACTAGATTCGTTACGGATATCATGGAATTTCAGATTTCTAAAGTAATTATTTTTATTAGAAAAATCAGTTAAAGTCAACAGAAGGTCTGGCTAGACCATGGTGTACCCATAAGGGTTAATAGTTATTTGTACTGTAAGGGAGAGAGTATATTTCTCACCGCTTCGCTCGAACAGTATATCTCCGAACAAATAAATTTGATGTACAGGGTCAGCCAAACTCGATGCCTCACCCTTTTTATTCGAAATTGGTTGGGCGTCCAAAATACGAGGTGTTAAAAACGAGTGAAATTACATTATTTCGCTTACGTCTTTCAACTTTTTTGTTTTCATAAAAATATACCTTTCTTTTTAAAACTTAATAGCTAATAAGATTCTGAACATTTTTTATATGATATCTTTAATAGTTTAAAAGTTACAACTAATTAATTGCATCCGCGACTCTGCGATCTTTATAAAGGTGTAATGCACACCGCTTTTTACACACCCACGTGTGAGACCGTATTTTCAACCCTTTTTTATCCCTAATTATTTTTTACACACCCACGTGTAGGACATGTTTTTTTCACCCCTATTTTATTTATTTATTTTTATTTCTACCCCTATGGTTTCTTTTCGAGGGTCAACCCTTGATAGAATTTTAATGTTGTTGTATTAAGAGCCTTTTTGACAGCAATTTTTGTACTTGCTCACGTGAGGGGCAGATGTAAGAGTTGGTCTTGGACTTGGGGTTAGTCTTAGGGTTATTTTTGATGGTCATCTAATTAAGGTCCTTTTGGCTATATTAGGAGCAGTGCCTCTAGAGGTTAGGCAAACGCACACGCATACAATGTTGGAAATTGCATAATTAATAAGATATTATTATTAAAATTATCGATCCTATTGCTTTAAAATGGTCATATGCTATTGGATGATCTTTTACCTATACGAGAAAACGTATTTCTAATAAGGAGGTTCTCGTAAGACACGTGTAGGGCTTCGCAACTTGTTCTCGGGCCTTCGGCCCCAGGCCGGAGATGGTGTGGGAACCTAACCTTGTAAGACAAGTGTAGAGCTTAGCCCCTATCGTGGCCCCCTTGGTGCAATTGTATGTGGTTCTAACTTAATCTTACAGCTGTAGGCCTTCGCCCCGTCATACAAAATTGTACTCTAATAAGGAGGTTCTTGTAAGACAGGACTTGTATCAGGGTCTGCGCCCTGGCCCCTTTAAGTAAAAATTGATTTTAGTGCCATCTAGTGGCGTACAGACTAATGAACATTTTCTATAATAGTTGATAATTCACACCTCTCTCTCGCTCTATCTTGTTTCTCTCTCACCCTCTCTCTTTCGGCTCTTTCTCACACACAAACAAATCAATTAATTAATCAATCTAAAAGAAATCACGCTCGATCACCAGATCAATCTCAATCTATCAATGGAAATTATGTCTTACAGTTTGCGGAACCAGATTACAGTTCAAACTGAATACATTAAAGTCTAATTAAATATGACGTGAAATAATAAATAATTTCTACCCTAATGCAATGATGCTTTATGTATAGGCAGATTCTCTAAACAGTCACCACCTATACATTCGGAACATTATATCTGATTTATTTGCATGTTCAATTACACACACACACACAAAAATTGTTTCATTGTAACGTGTTCATTAACAGTTGTAAAAACCAATTAAAAAGACTGGAAAGTAATAATTACTTATATATAACATAGAGTTAAATTAAATTAACATGTTTTTAAGAATATCAAACTGATATAATGGAAATAAAAGGCAAAAGGTTTTAATGGTTTATTATTATACGCAAATTAACAATAACTAGAAAATTAAAATCCACGAATACGTACCAGCTTTCTGAGAGTTGATCTTATGACGTCATCCTATAAGAGTAATAATACATTTTAAAAACCTTTATCGACATTTTTGTTAGCAATATCAGGTAAAAAACATATATTAAAATTAGCTTACCTTTAAAAGTGTTTTTTTCCTTCAACTGTACCATACGTTGAACTGAAATATTTTTTATACAACGTGCCCACATATAATCACACTAAACACGATTTGTGAAATGGTTGGATATAAACTGGCTATTGCTTTACCATCATAATCCAATTTAAAAAGTAATACACAAAACCTGATTACTGCTACTCGTATTTTCCCTTTCTCTTAAAAATAATTAATAACAAATCGTTTTGAAAAACATTCATATTGTACATACGGACACACAAATTGTTTTTTATAAAAAAACCACATTAAGAGTTAGAATGTGTGTAACATACGGTTTTAAATTGACCATGTATTTTCCCATATTATTTTTTTATTAGAGTTTTTAAATTTTTATCACCATGATTGTTATTAAAATTATTACATCTCTATTAGTGATCATTTTGATATAAAAAGGGATGACTAAAATTTACCATTGCATTTTCAATTTTGGTAAAACATAAACTCGTTTTGAGGAAACGACCTTCAAAACAATCAATCAATCAAACCAGATACATAAGAATGTTTTAATTATATCCATTTAAATAGCGAAATAAATAAATTCAAGATGTATCTGAAAAATGACTTCTATCAAAAAAGGTTGTGTCTTTTTAAAAAACCTTAGATTTTTATAAAACAAGACCGAACGTCCTAGTCGTTATTGAAAACGCTCAACCATCTGTGTACAGTATACATTGCAATAACAAATATAATTCAGCTCATTACTTTAAAATAAATGTGTAATTAAGAGCTGGTTGGTATACATCAGAATGTTATTTGTTAACATGCAATTTAAACACGCGTTGAATAAGCGGTCTTGCTCGCTTATATGTTTTATTTCCACAGACCTTTTGAGATTTTTATGTCAAGGGCCCGCGACAAGGGGAAAGACCCGAGCGCAAGTTCCTAGGAACTGTATAGAGTTTTTGAAAATATACAGCTACGTGGAACTATGATCAATCTCTATTTCAGAAAAAACGTCTGTTAGCTCATACACCACTAGATGGCGCCACAAACAAGCTCAAAGTTCCAGCCAAACGGACACGATAGACGTGAGAGACGAAAGGAGCAAGAGAAACGCGGGGATGGGAGAGACGAAAGCCACGTTTAAGTTCCAACGCCTTTGTTTTTGTATTAAATCCAATAAGATTAATAGAAACTGGCCTCTTAAATATACAAATTATAAACAAACCCGAAAGTACATGCCGAAAACAAGATTATTAATAAAAAATTGAAAGAAAACTTAGCGTTTAAAAAATATATTTAAACAATACATCGTTTATTTATTTAATTTAATTACATTCTTATCAGTCTTCTCCTTTTTACGACTGTAATTCGTCACTATCGTCATGGTCTTGAGATTCATCCTTTCCCTCTATCTCATCAGTCTTCTTCTTCTGTGAATCATCATTATCATCATGCATGTGAGATACACTCACCTCATCCACTTCATTGTTTTCATCATCAGCTTGAACCGTTATATTGTAGTAGTTTACAAACAAATCCCTGAAATCTCTAATGTCCTCTGATGTTGGTTCATAAACAGGAGAATACATTAATTATAATAAGCTTACTCGCTGGGGACTATATATACACAGGTAAAATTTTGCGATGCAATGTTTTCATATAGGTACGAATCGCATTAACCGTACTATAGTCAGTGCGACCCATCTCCTCGACACCCGAAGATGACCGACGTGTCTTACGAGAACCTCCTTATTAGAAATACAACGTTTTCTCGTATAGGTAAAAGATCATCCAATAGCATATGACCATTTTAAAGCAGTAGGATCGATAATTTAAATAATAATATCTTATTAATTGTGCAGTTTCCAACATTGTATGCGTGTGCGTTTGCCTAACCTCCAGGGGCACTGCTGTTAATATAGCCAAAAGGACCTTAATTAGATGACCATCAAAAATAACCCTAAGACCAACCCCAAGTCCAAGACCAACCCTTACATCTGCCCCTCACGTGAGCAAGTACAAAAATTGCTGTCAAAAAGGCTCTTAATACAACAACATTGAAATTCTATCAAGGGTTGACCCTCGAAAAGAAACCATAGGGGTAGAAAAAAACGCGTCCTATACGTGAGCTGTCATAAAATAGGGGTGAAAAAAACATGTGCTACACGTGGGTGTGTAAAAAATAATTAGGGATAAAAAAGGGTTGAAAATACGGTCTCACACGTGGGTGTGTAAAAAATAGGGGTGAAAAAATACGTCCTATCCGTGAGAGAGTAAAAACAAAAAAGGCCTTAATTAGGGATGAAAATTCCATCAAGGGTCGAAAAAGGCCTCCGAATAGAAACCATAGGGGTGAAAAAATACGATCCCCACGTGGGCATATAAAAAGTGAAAGTGGGCGGGGATTGTGACGTAAAAAAAGTGGAGGGAATAGTGCCCCCCTCCTATTATCGCTAAATTGACTTATTTGCTCACTTTACAACATCTGCATTTGCGTCCCTACGTGCGTGCGTGTATGTGTGGGTGTGTGGGTGCGTGTGTGTGCGTTCTTGTGTGTTTGTGGGGTGGGGTGCGTATGTGTGTGTGCGTGCGTGCGTTAGTGCTTGTGTGTTTTTGTGTGGGTGTGTATGTACGTGGGTCCTTACGTACTTCAAATTTCGTATTTTAACCGGTTTCCATTTCTCCTGGAGCTGATTAGATTTTGGGAGAAATCCGTGGCAGTGAGGGTGGGTTTATTAGGAACAGTTTTTGGTTTTTATGAAATATTTCCAAAACAGCTCATATTTCAGAGAAATAAAATACTTAAACATATTGATTAATTATGTTCTATGCAATTTTTTGATACAACACGTAATTTAGCGGCAAAAAATTCCTAAGGTGGAATTTAAGTGGTTGTTCAATTTTTTCAATATCTGAATAACGATTAATGTTATAAGAAAAAGTGCAGACATATTTTTTAAACAAAATTTAATTTTACATAACTTTTCTTTATAAAGTTTCTTAATATAACGCAAGGTAAGTCTAAAAATTAATTAAATATGGATGAAAATGGTTAAACTGTATTATTGGTATCTTATGGAAGTGGGCGACTTTGAAATTTTTTTTAAGTTAACATGTATTTATGTCTATTAATCTCTATCTGACACAAAGTTTTAAACGTCATTCTGACATAGGTTATTGTTTTTGTTTTTTACAATGTTGTCTGTTTTCGTTATGAACGTATGAAAAAGAGGCTGCATAGTTATTCTAAAACAGTTATAATTAAAATTATTTCATTTCTTTTAATTTTTTAAGTTAGCATCTGGATGTCTATTAAACTCAGTCTGACATGAAGTTTTACACGTCTATTTGACATAAGTTACTGTTTTCGTTTTTACAATGTTGCCTATGTTCGTTATGAACTTATTATGAAAGAGGCTGCATAATTATCCCCAAAAAAATGTTGTAAAAATGTAGGGAGTGTCATAAATCATCCAGGTGAGTAACAGTCATTATACGCGAGTAGAATACTATACTTTGTACACGACTACATACCAACTCGCCAACACATCTGGCAAGCGTGGCGTTTTACTGGCAAATACTTCTAAATAATGGAAAGGTCAATATCTGAAATAGAACCCCAGGTGGGTAGGGATGACATCATAGAATATTCCACCCTGCTTCGACAGGACTTTGAATGAAGCAAGGAATTGCTCGCAAATTATGGAAATAACAATATAACAAAAATAACAAACAAGAGACGAAGAAGAAGAAGACTAACATAACAGAACTTAACATAGCCACATAAAATATAATATCAAAAAAACATAAAAAATAATGTACTGGAAAGAAGAAGAAGACGACAGTCAAGCGGGAGTAGGATTCCTAATACATAAAAAACTCACAGAAAAACTGAAACTCTACAAGGGCATCTCCAAGAGTGTGGCTTATATAATAATAAAATTCTCAAAGAATTACAATATAAAAAGACTACAAGTCTATGCCCGAAATGGAGACGGTAACGGAGAATGAGACGGAGACGGGAACGGAGACCGAGACGGACACGGGGACGGAAACGTGGACGTAGACGGAGACGGGGACTGAAACGTGGACGTAGACGGAGACAGGGACGGAGAAGGATACGGGGACGGAGATGGAGCCGGAGACAGAGACGGGTACGGGGGCGGAGACCGAAACGAAGACGGAGACGCAGACGGATGCGGTGACTGAGACGGAGACGTAGACGGGGACGGGGGCACAGACGGAGTCGGAAACGGGGACGGAGACGTAGACGGGGACGAAGACGGAGTCGAAGACGGGGACGGAGGCGGAGACGTAGTCGGAAACGGTGACGGAGACGAAGACGGAGACGTAGACGGGAACGGAGACGGAGACAGAAACAGAGACAGAGGCAGATACAGCGACAGAGGCAGAGACAGTGACAGGGATAGACATACATACATTACGTATATATGCATGATTATTAAGGATGGGTGTAGTCAGGATAGGATCGGAATAACGTTAGGGTTCTTAGGGGGAAAATACTACCCCAGAATTCGCCTAAGTAGCTGCAAATGGGGTTCATATTCGCAGTTACCATGCCGCTACATATGTATGAGGAAAATCCTCTGAAAAAAACCTCATGTAAGGTAGACGATAACGGGAATCAAACCCACTACCTCCCGAATGCTAAGCAGGTCGTGTAACCACTTTGCTTCTAGCGCGGTGATTCATAATTAAGAAGTAAAGTGAATCGTTTCTAAGTGAGTTCCTGAAGCAGGAGTGGCTCTCAGTCCTGTTGTATATCATTTATGTAAAAATTATAGTTAAAAATAAATCGAACATAAAACGTCACTATTCGCTGACAATATAGGTTTACACGCAACAGTAACTACTCCAAAAAATAGTAAGAGTATTAGAGCTAGTGATATTCGTATATTGAAGAAGTGGTGGGCAGTGGATTTAGTCGTGATACTCGAAAAAAATAATATTCCTACAATTTAACAAAAAATGAAATTTTGTAACGCTGTTTTTAGACAAAACCTAGGGATAAATGAAGCTCTCCCATAACTACATTACTTAAGCGAATCAAAATGTCTCACTTTAAATGATCAAGCTGGCCTTTTATTTGTGTATGCTTAGGTTTTGAAATATATGTACTACATGCATGTTATGGTTGTTTCATAGTTATTTGCAATTGGTCGCTTTTCGAGTTTTTCTGTAACCGGATGGGTATCGTCGCCCCTTTGGTTTGCCGCTCGTGTACCCTGCACACATTGCACCACCTGGTTAGAATGACCAGGTAATTCATGGTAATAGATAGATATGTCTGGTCATTGTGCGTTTGGGAATCTAAGAATTGATGGCTTCAAAAATATTGTATGTCAGGATTAATGTTGATATTAAAAAAAGAGTAAATTTGACTGGAGGATGTTGTGAGAATCTTTTTCATGGGATTTTTAGATGAATCATGTACCTATATAAAAGCTGATTTGTGAACCATCTAAGATACAAGTGAAAGGTGAGGTTATAGGATAAGGTATGTACGTGACTGTTTAAGTTTTACGGTTTAATATTAAAGAAAAGTTGGTTTAACTTTAACTTCTTAAATCGAAAACGTTAAATATTAAATGAAAACCGCTGTGCGCAGTTGTAGTAATTAGTCAGACTCTGTTTATTTGGGCTTTTATTTTTTAAATACTGAATGATCTATAAACCGCTCACTAAAATATTAAATCATAAATGTTAATTTAAATACTTATTCAATTTTAAATCCTAAATGGTGTATAAAACCAGCCTTAACAAGCGAAGGGCATGTCAGAAGGTGAACATAAATAGTTTGGCGTTAAGATATTTCGGGCTTGCAGAAGGCACCAAGAAAAATCAGCTACAAAGGATTTCTATTTAGCAATAAAAAGTGTGATAATAAATTCCAGGGCATTTTCATTAAGGGTTGGAAATCAATGTTTAAAAAAGCAAGTTTTGGTATATAACCTGGTGATGTAGTGCAGATTCAGGCGAAAACCTCAATATGTAAAATAAATTATAACATTAATATTTTTAAACCTATTCCTTTTCTCTTTTGTTTTAATTACTCGTAAATTAAGAATATGGATTCCTGATTAGTAATGTTTCCCATATTTGGTTTATACAACGTGATCAATCTCAAGTGTACTGTAGTGGTATGACAAAAATTCCTAGTTGTTAATATTGTTGTGTTTTGCAGTTGGCTGCTTTGGATTTTTAGTCTGGTTTTAGTCGTTTTAGTTTATGTCAGTTTATGTCATATTATACCTTCGTTTTTCACTTTTGTATTTTCTTGAGTTATTTACAAACTGTCTATATCAAGACAAATTATATATTCTGAATTTCAAATTGTGATATCGAATTTAATCGTCATGCCGTTTTCAAACATGTACTGTAAATTTTATTTAATTATAATGAAATTATAATATTTAAATACTTAAGGTTCATTAATTTGTAATGATGCAATCCAATCAAATACAAAATAGTCATTATTTAAATTAAGATAATATTTTATAATATGTATAAGTTAATGACCTTCATACAGATTTGAAACTGATCGTAGTTTTTACTCGAATCATGCTCTAGAGTAGCTAGAGCAATACAGCTTCTTACCAACCTATCAGTGGTACCAACTTAAATATTTTGATCACGTGGTATACACTTGAGATTGATCACTCTGTATAAACACAACCCAATATTCATTTTCTCACATCTAAGGAAAGTGTATACTTATCGTAATGCTTTAAAATAAGAAAGAGTCACCAAACACAGTTGCCAATTCTGTATTATTAAATCGGTACTCACTTTAAAAAAAAAATTTATTACATGGTTAGTGAATAACGTCAATGTAACACGCCACGTGGTGGACACTTCTACAACTAAATTATACATATTTTCACCTTTTTCACCTCATTTGAGGCCTTCACTATTTTTGCAAAAATGGCGTTAAAACGACGCACACCCATAGCTAATGTTTAATTTTTACAATTATTCAAAGTTACTCTGTCCTCACTTTAAATGCAAATTTTCTATTGAAGTGGCTCACTCTATGGAACGGAAAAAATTACCAACGTCCACCGCAGAAGAGTCTAATCTACCAAATTTGCCAGCTTGACAAATGCTTAACCCCTACTTGAAAATCGTGAGGAGTCCGATTTACATACAAAAAATGTGTGCATCAAAATTTGAATTTTGGAAGTGTCTACAGAGTAACGAGCTGGCCAAGTAATTTTTGTGGTGTAATAACCACAACCTTCTAGTTATCTATTTACTCAATCACCTGATAATGAACTTTAATCAATCTATACGAATTTCTTAAAAATAAAAACTCTTAACAATTAGCGATTTTACCAATTACTTTGAATAATCATTTATCTTTATTAGTTTATATAAAGGTTTGTAAAAAACAGCAGAAATATGACAATGGGTGATGAAACTCCAGTAACATCATTAATATTACCAGTTTTAATTCGTCCCATCTTATCTCAGGTAAACTTAAAATAACGATCTACTTAATACATATATTTCCACTCGTACCTTTTTCAGTTGGAAAGACGAGATGTATCGGCTTCACAAACTCTTCGTTCTGCTTTATCAAAAGCAGAAGCTGCTCATCCAGGTTTAACTTATGATTTCGTTATTGGAATTATGCGAAGAGCAGATATCACAGTCAATATGAATGAGGGAATATTAAGGCTGCAAGGAGCGGTTTCTGATACAGACAGTTTGTGTTTTAATGAATAATGTAAACTTTAACTTTTGAATGTCTCTTGCAGTAGTTGAATATCGTTTAAATCGATCAGAAGATGCGTTTCAAGAATTAAATAAAAAATCAGCTGCATTGAAACGAATTTTAAGTAGAATTCCAGACGAAATAACAGATCGTAAAACATTTTTAGAAACAATTAAGTGAGTAATTTTTTGTAGTGTATTATTTTATATCGTAAAATTTGACAGAGAAATAGCCAGTGCCATAAAGAAGTTATTAGATGCTGTTAATGAAGTGAATGGTTTTATTCCCGGGCCTACTGGTAAACAGGCTCTTGAACAACGTAAGCGAGAGTTTGTAAAATATTCAAAACGATTTAGTAATACACTTAAGGAGTATTTCAAAGAAGGACAGTAAGTGTAAATTTTGATAATGATTTGTTTATTAAGTTATTGTTTTTAGAGCAAATTCAGTATTTGTAAGTGCGTTATACCTAATACATCAAACCAATATGATTATAGCAACAGTAAAGAATAAGTGTGAATGAGAGTGTAGCATTATTTCCATTTTGTTTAAAACAGTATTGTTAGTTATTTTATTGATACTTCCATTTATAGTTAACAAATCGGGTGTGCCTGGGAACATCAAAATGATGGTGTATCATTTAGATAAAATGAAAAAAATTAAAATATTTTGTTAGCTCTCACATTTAATCGAATCAATGAAAATTCAGATTATGCAACAGAGATTAAGTACATATTCTAAAGACGATAATCATAACAATTTAAATACTTTAATAAATGAATTTACTTGTAATTAAAACCTAAAATATAACAGAACATATGTAGATCATATATTTGAGTTACAGTATAATAACGAATTTTAACTTTTATTTATTAATAAAATAGATACTAATATATTCTATTGTACGTTATTTATTCTTGCTTAAGCTCCACTTTATTAGCATGTATGTTTATGTCACGTTATTGTATTTAATCAATTATGAAAGTAATGTGTTAAATGAGTTAACATCAATTCTTATATCAACAGTATATCACACACATAATGTCGAGTAGGTTTCAGACATACATGTGTTGGTGACCAATTTTAGATGGGACCACTGAAAAAATTTTACTTATTCGCCTTATACAGTCATTTTCACAAAGTGCATTTATAACATTTGTATGTGTGCTACACCATCGATATATCTTAGTTCTGCTTACACTCATTAATACTTCTCTCTCATTTTGTGTTTGAAAATGTTTACTATTATCAATCTTTCACATTTATATTATATTATTTATAATATTATACAGGGTGTATTATTAATGGAGTATTATAAGTGTGTAGCATGATTCTTCAGTGAAATCTAAGGCTAAAATTAAGAATGACGAAATCCTGGACTTAGTTCTTGAGATATTAGGCTTTAAAGTTTAAAAACTTGCCAACGTGGTCTTAGCATTGCTGTTGCAGACTTCACCCCTTATTACTGAAAAGTCGCTACCTACGTAACGACACTTATTAAGCAATAATTAAAGGTATCAAGGGTTTATTGTAGTTGCATAAAGGTTCATTTTTGAAATTAAACCAAGTGTGTTTCATTTCAATAGATATCATTTATTGAAATAATTTACAATTCAAAACAGAAAACTTTATTTTACTTTTAACTTATGTATTGCTACAAAAGCTATTCAAAATGAGCACCTGCTGCTTCTAAACATTTTTAGCATCGTTTAACAATATTGGTTCTCAAATATCGTTACATATTTCGATTTGTTGGCTCTTCAGCGGCACTACGGATAAGTTGTTCTCAGAAATAAAGTTCAACTGCATACACAATTTCTTTCAAAGTACCCCAGAAGAAAAAATCTAATTTAAATCTGGACTTCATGTGTGCCACAAAACGACCACCACGACCAATCCAATGTCCAGGAAAGTAGATTCAATTCAGCCACTCTTTTGGTTCAACCGCTCAATGAGTAGGAACACCGTCTAATTGACACCATATGTCTCTTCTAACAGCTAATGGCACATCTTCCAATAGGTTTTACAAAGAATTGTTCAAAAAGTCTACAAAGTGTTGGCATTTAAACTATTCAGCAGAATAGGCGGTCCTATAAGTCTCCCTCCAACAACTGCAGCTCATACATTAACAATAATTCTAATTTGGTGATTAGCTTGAAAAATACGATTAGTGTTTTCGTCTGCCCAGTGATGTTTGTTATAAATATTAAGTATCCTGTTTCGTGTGAATGTTGCTTCGTCTGTCCATAAAATGTTTTCTATCAACTGTGGGTTGGCATCTTATCGCCGAAGGATTTGTCTACAAAATGGCGTTTGCCGCGGAAAGTGTTCAGGAAGCAACCCATGGGCACATAGAAAGTAGTAAGGATGTATACCATTTTTCCTTAATACTCGAACTTAAGTATTGCTGATATTAAAAGTCTTACAGCACTTCCTGTAATACTTTTGATATAATACTTCACGTGGACGACTTCCGTTACCACCAAAAGGTGCAAATCTCACAGTTTCCCTCAAGTGCTGATGTAACCATCAAAAAATGTTAGCATCAAGATGTCTCCTAGTTGAATAATGTTCAGCATATAAAGTAACAGCCCGAAGAGAATTGCAATGGCATTTGCCGAATATCAAATGAATGTCTGCATACTTGGAAAAAGTATACGGCATGTTCTTAACACAAAACGATTATGAATAATCTCTCGATTATGTACAACGCAAGATTAAGGAGTAATAAAACTATGAACACAAACTAGGAAACAATAATGATGCAAAATTTTGAAGCACAAATATGACACATAGACTTTTCAAAGTTTCAAAAATGACATCAGTGATAAATCTTGTTTATTACTGAGACACAAGTTAGAAATACACCCTAACTTAGTTGGGATATTTCAATGTCTTCAAAATTTATGAGCGACAAAGTGTTGACATTTTTAAAAATGAAATTACAAGTAAAAGCAATAATCAAAATAATAAGTTTAGTTCTGGAATATTTATTCTAGTTGTTGAATTGTTGTATTAATATTATTTAATTATATTTCTACATTAAAATCCAAATAAATTTCCAAGTTTGACTGTTAATAATTCCATTAGCAGAGTGTTAACAGAAAACTGTTACTGTTTTTACTTGATCCAATATAATTGATACTGTAATTAATTAATTTGTTCATGGTCACTTGTACCTATCAATGAAGGTAGTGCAACATATACTGGCCACCATAAATTAATGAACACACAGTAAATGCTGATGTATTTCAATGAAATTTTCAGAAAACGTGTATTTTTATTCCTATTAATAAACAAAGAAAATTTTATCAAATTACAAATATTTTTAACACTAATAATGTGTCGACCCTTCTGTGTTTCTCACACATTCAGCTAGCCGATTAGGAATAGTTGAAACGAGTGAATCTATGTTAACCTGAGGTATACTATTCCACGCTTCTTAAAATCGATTGTTTGGGAGTGGCTGTAGATCAGTTATTCTCCATCCTCGCATATCCCACACATGTTCGATTAGTGATAAGTGTAGCGAACGAGAAGGCCATGGAAGTTGATCAACATTAGCAGTATTTAGAAACTCCATAGCAACCCTTGCGGTATGCGGCCGCGCATTATCTTGCTGGAAAATTGGATTTTGTATTTCTTGCAGATATAGCAGTAATACTGGTCCAAGAACGTTGTTAATGTACCGATTTGCATTTAATGTTCCCTCAATAACTACTAGAGAATATCTGCTTCCATGGCACATATCCCCACACCATCCCACCTTTAGTGAAAGCAGTATATTGTTGTACAGAAAACCGCAAATTGCGTCTTTTTCCAGGACGTCTTCTAACCAATCTGCAACCATCATGAACCGATAAACAAAATCGATATTCGTCACTAAAGATGACTTGATTCCATTGCACATTCCAATGCAACCTCGCGTTACACCATTGCCACCGTGCAGTATGATGGCGTGGAGTTAGAGGTAAACAAATGGTTGGTATGATCAGAACCCAAAAGATCGAATTCTTCAATACGTCGATCGTAAGGAGATTTGATGATCAGTTAATCCTCTCCATCTATCACCAATTTCCCTTGTTAATGAAAAACGATCCGAAGAGCACAATCAGTGGTGCGTCTAGGACATCTAGGATGCAAACGTCGTCGTTCTTCATTATTTTCTGACCATATTGTACGATGTCGTACAGGAGGCATTTCAACTTTAATGTGTTTACTTATTAAGCTTACAAATATACCTAACATCAACACTTATGTAACGTCAAATGAAAAGAAAGAGTTTGTGTTTCATTGTTGATGATTACTTGACTAATCTTTATTGTATCTTGCTGAAATTTTCATCGATTCTTAATAGGAATAAAATACACGTTTTCTGAAAATTTCATTAAAATACTTCAGCGTTTACTGGGTGTTCATTTATTTATGGCGGCCAGTATATATTAATTATCGACTCTTAGAAAGAAACAGAGAGATCCAAATATCTTGTGTTTGAGTTATTTGCAATATAAAGACTAGACACACTTTACAGTTTACTGTAAATCTAATTTTTTCGTCTTATGTTAAATTTAACTGCATCATTTTTTAAGCTCCTTACCAAATATTTTACAAAATTTTTCATGTGTATCACCAGTAAATGTCATTTCTATTAGTAAGAAAGGGTTTATATCTATCTTACATTAAAATTAAAATATAAAATAAACCTAATCAATACATTACTGAAATTCACACATCTATAGAAAGTGTGATTATGCTGCATTTTTTAATTACTCAGGAACGATGAGTTGTATAATGTCAGTTAGATATTCGTCAGATTGACTTAAGGTAATTGAATCCGTTGCTTTCTAACCGTAGGATACAATTTACCAGATATTAACAAAAATGGTGATAAATACATAACAAAATATTACAATGATTGTCTTTGAAGACTGTATTAGGTGATACCAACATAACAAGAGAAGTATTGCCTTATTCTGAAAAGGAATTCTTTGAGTGTGATTACAGTAGAATAAGATTATTCTGCAGAATGTGAATTGTAAGTGTGTAAGTTTTATTGTACCTATGATGTAACTAAACATTTTTACCTATGTACAAATGTAAAATATTGACAAATTTCAAAGACTAAAACCTGTATTGAAATAAACGCGTATTCTATTCAAGGATTAACATATTTGATACATTTTAATTTGTTAATATATATTGATTGAGTTATTAACGTTAGCAATAAAAAACTATAAATTTCATTACAGAATTTTAAAAAAGAAGATGAACATATTTTCGTGTAACAACATTATGAAGAATTATTTGTATGAAATCTGGACAGGTATAGTTTTAAAGTTTTAAAAAAATATTGACATGCAAACTTTAGAACACAACTTACAGTGAATTGTAAAAAGGTTTAAAATATTTTTCTAGACTTGTGATAAAATGTAATGAATATGTATAGCAGCAATAGTTGACTCTATTACTAGGGAAGATCAAAACAATATTGTCAAAAATCACACTGGATCATGTGAAAATTTAAAGTAAAAAGTTTTAATACCTTTAAAGTCTGGAACGTTTAAACTATAGTGTCATCTTGAAATCGGAAATTAAACATAACTACTATCAAAGTAAAAAGTTTAGTCACCTGACTTTAAACGTTTATATTTCGAAAACTATTAGGCCGATTTTAATCAAACAACTTGCATCATAATCCATATTTATTTCTGTGTATGACCGAGCTGGTAGCGTAGTGGTGACATGACCTGCTTAGCATTCAGAAGGTAATGGCTTCAATTCCCGTTACCGTCTACTTTGTATGAGGTTTTTCAGGGGTTTTCCTCATACACATGTAGCGGCATAGTCACTGCGTATATGCACACCATGTGCGGCTACTTAGGCGAATGCTGGGGTAGTATTTTCCCCCTCAGAACCCTAACTCCGTTCCTTCCGATCCTATCCTGACCACACTCATCTTTAATCCCACCATGCATATATACGTAATCTTCGTATGTATGCTGGGAATCCATGATTGTGGCTGAAGGAGGTCGGAAAGCTCGAGCAGCCCGCCCTCCCCCTTGGTGAGGGAATGAAATACGTGGCCTTTTCCTTTTTTTCCTGTGTATGTGAACGTAATTTGATATTTTTTGTTGCATTTAGCCAAGTACTAGAGCGAAGTATATTCTAGAAAACACCATTTTTCACCACTCTTCGCGCAAGGCCGGGGGTGGTAGGCATGTATACTCAATGCCAGCCGGGGAGGTACCGCCACCCTTACTATGGGCTCCTTAATATTGGGTCTCCGATTTTCCGAGCTCGGTAGGGGCTGCCGGTTACCTTTTCCTTAATCCTTAATCTATTCTCATCCTTATTCTTCCTTCTCGCCCCCACTGTCTTCCTATCGGATTAAAAGTCGCAAATTATAAAATAAGATGGCTGTGGTTTCTAGGGTAATAAATTCCGGACGTAGAATCCTGCCCCATTCGATTACCTTAGTATGAAAGTTGACTATCTCCTGTCTCAGTTTCCATCTTGCGATATCTCAATTGTAGGCGATTTCAATGTTCATAACTCTAATTGGCTTCAGTTTTCATCTACTACAAATCCTGCTGGTCATAGTGCTATTTCATGTGATCTCACACAAATGATTTCTGAACCCACAAGAATCCCTGATAACCCTAACCATACTCCACATTTTCTAGATCTCTTTCTTACATCAAACTCTCTTGTTTATAAAACTTCCGTTCTTTCGCCTTTAGGTCTTTCCGGCCATTGTCTAATAGAAGTCATTTCTACTGTACCTAATTCCACTGTTGTTCGCAAAACCGATAGAACCTTGTGGTGTTTTAAGTCACCTCGATGGAGTAATTTACAGGATTTCTTTGAAACCTTTCCATGGCGTGAATATTGTTTTAAGTCGTCCTCTTCTTCGGACATCGCTCTTTCAGTATCTGAAGTCATCCTTATGGGAATGGAGTTATACATTCCCAAAAAACAGTACGGTATAGGTCATTCACGTTCCCAATCCTGGTTCAATAAGGCTTGTACTGATGCAATATCTTTAAAAAATAAATATTACATTAAATGGAAATCTAATAAATCGGTCGACAGTCATGTAGAATACGTTTGTGCTAGAAATATCCGCAAAAGTGTCATCGCTAAAACTAAAAAGTTGTTCGAACAACGAAAATGCAATGAACTAGCTACATCTCCTTTAGGCAGTCGTAAATTCTGGTCTTTAGCTAAAGCCATTAGTAAAAACTTTGGAACATCCTCCTTTCCCCCCCTGGCATCTATTGACGGCTCGGTAGCTGATTCTGTAGACAAAGCCAATGTTTTTGTGGATTTGTTTGCATCAAACTCATTTCTCAATGATTCTGGAAAAAATGTGCCCCTAGTCAACTCTTCTTCATACGCTATGAAACCAATTCATTTTCGGTACAAGCTCTTGGAATCGATCATCAGTACGCTTGATCTCAATAAGGCGACTGGCCCAGACGGTATCCCAGCTATTGTCTTAAAGAAATGTTCCCCCGAACTAGTACCAGTCCTATCTAAGCTCTATACGATCTGTATGTCTTCTGAGGAATTCCCTTCATCATGGAAGTTAGCAAATGTTCAACCTATTCCCAAAAAAGACGATAAGACCGATCCCTCAAACTACCGACCAATTGCCATCACTTCCATTTTGTCTAAAATCATGGAAAAAGCCATCAATCAGCAACTGCTCACGTTCCTTGAAACTAACAAACTCCTTAGTGACCACCAATATGGGTTTAGGCAAAGTCGTTCAACAGGTGATCTTCTTTTATATGTGACCCAAGTTTGGAACAATACAGTAGAGCAGTGTGAAACTGTTGTAGTCGCTTTAGATATCTCAAAGGCATTTGACCAAGTTTGGCATGTGTTTACTTGCCAAACTCACCTCGTTTGGGTTAAAGGATACGCTCATCAACTGGGTTTCTAGTTTCCTTGATAAAAGACGAATACGTGTCGTAGTTGATGGCTTTTTTTCAAAAGAAGTTAGCATTCACGCGGGCGTACCACAGGGATCCGTTATAGCGTCTACACTTTTTCTGCTTTACATAAATGACCTTATTTCTTCAACAACTAACCCCATCCATTGCTTTGCTGACGATAGCACCCTTCACTGTAGTTCATGTCAGTCTACTCATAGTGATAATCCACCTTCTACGTCAAATCAAGAAATTAAAGCTGAAATGGCAAATTCAATCAACAAAGACATTCAACATATTCTCGAATGGGGAAGCAATAATCTAGTTAAACTTAATGCTAACAAAACTCAGTGTTGCCTTGTGTCCGCCAAAAAAGATCGATCATTTCCTGTTGTAAGTGTGAATGGCTCAGTTCTTAAGTTTTCAGACTCTATTACTCTGTTGGGTATGACTGTGTCTTCAAATCTCTCGTGGGTTGACTGTCTTCTGTCAGCTACCAAAACAGCGGCTCGTAAAATAGGCTATTTGTACAGATCTAAGCACCTCTGGGTTAGTGCTCCCCAATACGCTCTCGATATCGTTGATCGTATTCAAAAGAGAGCGATTAGGCTTATAAATGACCAGTCCTTAACTTCTCACATGCAGTCCATTGAGCATAGGATTGTTTCAGTTCTTTCTTTGTGTTATCGTTATTACAACGGCTATTGTGCTGCTGAATTATATTCTTTGATACCATCTCGGGCTATCTTTGCGAGAAACACTCGGTTTGCTCATTCACATCATCAGTATGCAGTACAAATCTCCACTTGTCGTACCAAACGGGCGCAATCTACATTTTTCTACACGGCTTCTAAACTCTGGAATGATCTCCCTAGTTCCTGCTTTCCTCTCACTTATGATATGAGAAAATTTAAAGTAGCTGTTCATAGGCATCTATTGGCAATTCATTATCCCTCTATCCATCCTCCTAAGTGTTCCTGAGTGCTTTAGCACGATAGGCCAAATTTAGCCTGTTCAGGTCCACAATCATAAAAAATAGACCAATCTTTATGAATTAATAATTAAAACACTAATTAATGGATTTCATGTTTAGGTATATGCCAAAGTACATCTTTGTTTAGAGGTTGATGCTGATTTAATTACTTAAATTACTATTATTTAAAACAAGTGTAATAAAAGAAAAATGCTTGTTCACTCCTTATTGTTGTTGCACGCGATATTTTACAGATGCTGTGCATTAAAACAACAAATACGGAAAGATCGGCTTTTTCTTAATTTATATAATTGCAACCAAGGGATAGAATTAAATATTTCATCTAACTATACGCAGAGGTAACAGGGGAAGAGAATTCAACGCGCGACCTTGTGTCGCCTCTATACTTTTCTTTTTAATCATTTGCTTCTTTCTTTGGGGATTCTTCTTTCTTGGTTTCCTTCTATATTTGATCTTCTAGTAGTTTAGGGATCTTTTCCCTCTTCAGCCCTGGATTTTATATGTTTGTGTTTTATTTATGTATTGTAAGTGATAACAATTTTGGTGTTTTTGTTTTGTGGGGAAAAATAAGGAAAATGTATATTTTACATGTTTAAGGTTAATGTGTAATGGGTTATATCAAAGAGTATACATACTCTTTGGTTGTGTCATAAAATGGGTAGAGTTGTCCGTTTTCGTTGCGGCGGTCGCCATCGTTTACTCTTCGAGGATTGGTAGGTGTTATCTTAGGATGTAAGGAGTGTTGTCGAGGAGTTCTTGGAACTCCTCTGGTGGGTTATCTATTCGTAGTAGGAATGCTTGGAGATGTTTAAATTTGATTTTAGGTTTTCGTGGTAGTAGTGGTTTGTTGGAGAATGGGATTTGTAATATTTGTTTAGTAGGCATCGTGTCGCCGTTTACTGGTTCAATGTTGGCGTGTTGTATGGTTAATTGGTTAGGGTATCTGTGGTGTAGTTTATGTATGGTGCGTAGTATTGTCCTTTCGCAGGAGGCGAGGGATTGGAGTTGGTTGGTTGGTTTTAAGGGTTGCGTACAATGGAGCGCGGTAGTCGAGTAATGGTTGGATATAAGTTTTGTAAGTGTGTTGCAGGGTTTTAGGGTTACAACCTCTGACGTTTTCTCGCAGCATTTTCAATAATGATGCGCGGTTGCGTATCTTGTTGAGAGCGCTGCTAGCGTGGGGTTGCCATGGTAGAGTTTGAGCTACCTAGCTATATAATTGTGTTTTATAGTTGTAGTTTTTAACTGTCAAATGCCTGTTTAATGTCAAAGAAGACTGCGAGGCAACAGTCACCGTGGTTCAGGTCTTTGGAGGATTCCGTATAGTTTCACGAGGGGGTCTTGGCAAGAACGGCTCGGTCTGAAGTCCAACTGGCTGTTTAGTATGGTGTCGTTGGCTTCGAAATGATCTCTTAGCTTTTGGGACAGGATGGTCTCTGGACATTTTCCCATACAACTTAAAAGGGAGATCGGTCTGTAGGATTAAGGTTGGGAAACCAGGTCTAGGTTTGGATAACATCAGGGTTGAAGCGGAGTTCCATTCCGTCGGGAAATAGGATAGGGCAAGGCATCTGTTGTATATTTGGGCTAACTGTCTAATGGCGTTTTGTGGTAGGTTTTTGAGTATTAGACGGTCCAGTCCATTTTGCAGAATTTCTCCCATGTCTAAAAGTTTGTAATATTTGATTGGGTGAAATTGGACTAAGGAAGGGGTCGTCGGATAGTTCCTGCGGTGTATGGTTTTGATTTTGGGAACTCCTCAAGGTTTTGCTCGAGCTGAGCTTTGAAATCGTTGTCAAATGATGGATCGTCGGGGTAGTGCGAACGGTTTGCAAGTGAAGACTGAGCAGGTCGGCTTTCTTCTGATCTGAAACTGCCAGGTTTGGTTTTTTGTTTCCGTGAGGACTTTAAATTTATGGCAAAAGTTGGGGCCTTCGCGGTAATTCAGTTTGGCTGTTTCTTTAATCCAATTTTCCTGGATGTATATGTTGGGCTGCATCGGAAATGAATTGGGATCATTCTTGTACGGCTCTGCTTATGCCGTCTGGTGTTTACGGGTAGATCTTGGAGTTGTGTTATTTGAACGCATTTCAATCGGCATTATGAAAATGTTTACGTGTGACAGTGGTTTGTGTTGGGTGAAGTGGGGAGCCTAGAGATGTCTTAACTAATAGAGTAAGGTGGTCTGATGTTATTGTCGTGCTGAGATGGCAGTTTTCATCGAAAAATTGTGTTATTCGGAGCATATTATATGGTCGGGTATGGAGCAGCCGTTATATCCGATAAACATGGGGTAGATGGTTCTTACTCGTACTATTGGTAGTCTGAGTGTTTGTCAGTTAATGTTTGTCCGTTCTGGATGTCTGTCGTGTCTCCGATTTGTTAGTGTCTGACGTTAAGGTCTCCAAGTAGTACTGCATTGGGGATATTGGATATATAGTGTAGTAATGTAGAGGACAGGGTGTTGTGTCCGGGAGGGTTATAATAGCAGAATACTATTATAGGAGATGAAGGAAGGTGCACCGTAGCAGCTACATATTCGAGGTGATGAAGGTGAGGCTGTAGGGTGTAGGGAGCGGATGGGTATCGGTAGTGTATTAGGAGTGCAGTACCTCGCTTGCCTCTGGCGAGGTTGCTGCGCAGTAGGTGTTGTATCGGTTGACGTGGAGGGTGCCTCAGTTGGTTAGCTTTGTCACTGTTATGGCTAATATTTGTATGTGGTCTGTGTCTAGTAAGTTTTTGAAGAGGTGACCCTTTAGTCGAACGCCACCTGCGTTAACTGTCCATATCGTCAGATCTATTGCTGCGGGAATGTAGGATGTAGGATGGTAGGACGGTGGTAGTAAGTAGTGCTAAAATCGACTTTTGTACCACTCCAAGCCCAGTACAATCTCCTGTCTAAGAACTCCTTCGCTACATAGTTCCATCCTCTTCGTGATAAGCTCTCGCCTATCGGGGAAAATGTGAACAAACGTTCTCGCAGGATAGGTGTATCCTGAGAAGTAAACGTGGTCAGTCAGGCTCGGAGGAATGATGGAAACTGGTTCCAGCTATGGACTACTAGCAGAGCGAAGAATGCTCGTGGCTATCGTCGTAAAACAGGATCGTCTGAGGACGATTTGGAAACTGGTTCCAGCTTTTGATAGGAAGGACTACTGGTAGTCAGAGATAGATATATGATATGATATACTCTACTATATCGTCTATATGGGTATATATACATAGTACTGGCCTCTTCTGAAATATATCGCAACACTTTGTTTGCCATTGATAGTGCGGCGGACGTTTTGTAAGAAGTTCAGATATGCTTATGTACATATATATATATATATATATATATATATATATATATATATATATATATATATATATATATATATATATATATATAATCGGAGAATATATACTACAGTAATACCGCTCTGGGTTCGAACGTTTACATGTTCTCACTTAATATAATATTTTGGCGCACTAAGAAATAATATATTGACTTAAATTGAAGGTACTAGCATGTGTACAAATTTTGTATTCACGCGCTATAGTACCTGTGCCCGTCTCCTAGATTAAAAATGGTTGCGGTTTGCCATCCTCAATAACAGCACATTTTTCAAAAAAAATCGTATAACCAGGAGTATATTTTAAAAAAATATTCCTTAATGTTATGAGTTGGGACAAAAAAAGTTTACTTACTTCACGTAGTGAGAATTGGTCATGTTTGCCTGTTTGGACTATTTACAAGCAAATGAAAACAATTTGTTACAATTTCTTTTTAGTAATAGGTTCAGAAAGATTCGAACTACTTAGTTCTCGAATTTTATTGATTTGCATTGTAAAATAAAATATTTATGAAGATTTAAAGTCGAGCATGTTGAAAAATGATACGATTTATAGTACCTTTTTGTAAATAAAATTCAACAGTTTTAAAACTACGCCAATTAAACACTTACAATTTACATATTTTAACAATATATCAATTGTTGAATAGCAAAAATTTTAGGCAATTTTGTAAAATAAGTCTTCAAAGTAAAGTGACTAAACTTTTTACTTCGTAGTAATAAATAACAATATTATTCATACCAATATCAATGTGTGGTATGTTTACAATTACTAAATTAACTCACAATAACTCATGGAGAATCAAAAATGACAGACTCTGCAACACAAACACCTTAAGACATTCAAGAAAGAAATTGCATAATTTTTGGGGAAAAAATTCCTTCGCGCTGAGATCCTGCTTCCAAATCTAGTGTATTATTCTCAAAAATATAAGTATACTAAATAACCTTACGATAACACACCTATTACAAACGTTCTTAATGGAAGTATTACTTCGTACATTAAAATAATTGCTTTCAATCAAATAGTCTATAGACTGTAGATGAAGAAGCAACTACACTGTATAAGCTATCATACAAGGAGTTTTTCTTTTAAGTATACATACGGCCTATGTATACTTGAAAATGGAACAAATCAAATTAGATAATGCTTCAAAAATTATTTTTCCTGAGAAATTGTTTACAAGGTTATTTTAATGTTTGTGTAATCCTAGATTTTAAAGTTAACAATAAAATTATTGTCAAATTGATAGCAATTACTTTTGAGTGTGACATTAAAGTAAATTTCTTTATTAGGAAACATTAAATTAAAAATTGTCATTTCATTTATTAGAACTTTATTTAAGACATGTACAGCAAAGAAGAAAAAATTGAGAAGTTAACATGGTATCAAATTGGTAATAGTCTAAGAACTATGCGAGACCTGTTTTCATCAAAATATCTCCAGCACGACCCATTCCTTGCAATTGAACGATTCAACAAATTGTTGGAAAATTCAGAAGGTTGTATAATAAATTTTCACAACAAGAGAACTAAAACTAGGTATGTGTTAACTGAAGAAATGAAGTTAAATATCCTATGTTGTGTTGAGGAATTACTAACACTATCCTTGCAAGAAATTGCTAGAAATTTAAATTTATCTAAAACTTCATACAAGTTCTCTAATCACCAGCAGTTGTATGTTGAAGATAAAGTTATGAGACCAAACTTTTGTGAAACTTTATTTAACTTATTAAGCAAATACGAACACATTCTAGAAAAGATAGTTTTCACTGACAAAGCAACTTTGGCATTAAATGGAGAAGTTAATTCTCAAAATTATCGGTGTGTATTATTATTTTTGCTAATCCATTACATTTCCTTAATGTTGTTCTTTCTTACTTCTTGATACTGGTCTCGCACTAACCATCATGTTCAAAATTTTACTCATACGCAATATCAGCAGAAAGTTAATGTATGGATAGAAATAGTTAATGCTACGCTTATTGGTCCCTAACTTATTGATGGAAACTCATTGCACTCAAATTTTTAGAGCTGTTACGAAATGATATTATTCCTGCTATAGAAAATTTGGATATAAATGAACCATGGTTGGCCTCCACGCTCTGCAGACGTCGCCTAATGATTTTTACTTGTGGAGCTATCTAAAAATGATAATGTGCCAATACAAAATTTAGATGAATTAGAAGAACGTATACGCATCAGGTGTAAGGAATTAAATCCTGACTTCTTTAGAAATGCTGTGTCTGATTTTCAAAATCTTTTAAGTTTTAGTCTCAGAAGTCGAAGGTGGTCATTTCGAGCAATTATTGTAAATACTTAGCCTTAAGCCCTTAGTTTTGTTGATGTAGAATTTTGTAAATAACTGTTCGATAAAAAGTTTGATATTCTAATAATTTTAAATCTTATGAAGAAATGCACTTTTGACTGTTGACCTTTTACGATCCTATAGATTGCACAAACATAACCTCTTCATAGTAAAAATTTAAATTATCTAACTTAATTTTTGTGGAATATTGTTCTGTAATGTGGGTTGCCTATAAACATGTAAATACGTTAATGCATTCCATTTTCAGGTACACCTAGCCCATAGAATGTATGTATACTTAAAAGAATATCCTGTATATCCATTCGCGTAATCGCTCACCACCACCTACAAACAAGGCCAAGCTGAAACAGTTGATGTGACGTCATCAGAAGTAGGTAAATTTTTGCCCTGGTTTACTTTTACCACAGCTTAAACACACAAGCTGTGCTTTTACTGTTTAGTGAACGTTTACGTTACCATTTGAAGGTAGGTGTATGAGCGATTTTTGTGTTTTGTTGGCTTATATTGTGTGCTTTTTAAAGGAATATTGATATATAAATAAATAATAGGTAAATATACTTAATGTAAGCCGTAGATACAACTAGTTCATTTAAACGTAGACAGTTTTAAGCATCATTAAATACCTACTTAAATAGGTTATGTAGCTATCATGTGTTTATTTTTGTCCTAAGTTCCATTTATTTCAAGTACCTAGGTACCTTAACTTAAACTTATACATACAGCTTTTCACATAGGTAGTTAAAGAGCATTGCATACCTATATTATGTAGGTAGCACATTATTATATTTAGTTAAACGTTAAAGGAATTTAATTCATTTTTTTTAAATTTAGAAAATGCCCTATACATGTTGTGTACCAAAATGCAGGGGCAACTATAAAGGTGGTCCCAAAGATGCTTCTTTTGGTTTTCCGAAAGATGTTGACCTTAAGAAAAAAGGGTTAATACCATAAATCGACTGAATTTTTCACCCACAAGTAACACAAGAGTAAGTGTTTTACATACATTAATTGCTACTACCCATTAAATTTATTGTAGGTTTGCGAATTGCATTTTCAACAAGACGAGTTGGAAAGGGTAACAAAATTTTCTGATGAGAAAACTGAAACATTATTAACGGCTCCATTAGATCGCCCACGATTAGTAAATGGTTCGTTTTTTAATTTTATTTATGTTCTTATTCATTAACTTCTATTTTGTATTAGGGGTAATTCCAAGTCAATTTCCCAATTGGCCCCGTTACATGTTAAAGCAGAAAGTTCAACATCGAGAAGAACCAGAACAAAAAAAAAAATGTACTTAGAATGTGAAAGGATACAAAATGCAATAGCAATGACCATCGAATCTGACAAATCTTATAATGATCGCAAAGCTTTTACTAGCGTTAATGAACTTCGTAGTAAACTAGGAAATATAGATTTAGGCAATTGGGTAAACAAACAAAAATAACTGGGTCTACTTTTTTATGTGGATAATCATACCTTAAAAACTACAATTAAATGGTTTCTTTGTATATCCGAGGATCTTACACTGTCTGTATATTCTGGGGATGTTGAAATTACATCTTTATCAGGAAGTAAATTAAAATTCTCCATAGTTGTAAATAATGTAAATATGATAGAAGAGGTTCTCTGTTTAATTTCGCAGTCCATTTTAATACAAAAATGTGAAGATAAATCACTTAACATGTTGACTGCCGAGGGATGTTTTTATATATTTCACGTTTAGGCCAGAAGGCGGATTTCATGTTATGTTGAAATCTTCATTCTCTGGGCCGTGATGTGCAAAGACAGATATCGATGAATAATGAATCAGTGACAAGAAATTTTAATACCCATCATCTAAGCTAAGAAAATCGTGAAAATGTGTCTGTATTGTGACCTATGCAGTATTCTACATAGTAAGTAAGCCGCGGTCAATTTCTCGGTCAATGAACAGATAGAGATGTATACAGAGCTTTTATTATGTTTCGTGAATCATGGAGAGACAAAAGGTATGTTTTGATGCTCTACAAAGCATTCAGATTCTCAAGTTAGAGTGCAAAATCGCAGAGGATAGACAAAGGAAAACAAGTAATAGTGGCTTATAATCAGAGAAAATCACCTGTAGATCAGTCAGATCAAATGACTGCATACCAATCACCACTTAGAAAGCGTATCAAGTGGTATCACAAATTGGCATTTGAGATCTTGCTGAATACTGGCTATGTAAATGCTGTTGATGTACAAAGGAGTTAAAGGAGAACATATAGGTATTTTAGAATTTAAAGGCAGTTGCATATGGTTTTAATGCACGTTTTCACATCATGGTAAGGGAAGAAGCTCAGCACCACTTCAAGAAAACTCGCCTTTCCATCACGAATTGTCTAAATCGATGTTAGTCGTTTAAACGTTTTAGTATGTTATAGACTGCAAAGAAAACTCATGGTTAGCATAGTTGAAATTTGAAAATTAGAACCTACTGCAAAGGAATGTGAGAGCCTTTCAGTGCATTGAGTGTTCAATAAAAAACATCGTTATGGTTCAGAATAGAATATCATGTCATTATATAAATTATAATTAATAATTATTATTAAACTGTTCTTTATGGTATTTATATTTATTTGCTATTTCTTGAAAGTTGAATTGAAATCACAAAATATGGCATGGGCACTTTTACTGATAATCAACGTTAATCTACATAAATTGCATTAATACTGAGTCACTGGACATGAGATGAATTATGGACTCGGTCATAGTGACCTTTCCAGGAATAAATTAAAAATTCTGTCATATTGATGAAATGTAAAGAGGTAGTATTTTCTTCACCTATTTAAGACAAAAATGGAAGACTTAAAACAACAGAACATTGATTTAATCACAGAAGCTCTTCAGTCACTGTTACCCAAGTTGCAAGATTATAAAAGTTCTATTACATTTATACTTGACCAAGTTAAATTACTGTCTGCCAGTTTGTGAAACTAGATTAAGATATTCATGTGAAACAACTTTATTTTGTGGTTTGCTGCATTCCATTTCTCCTCATGCATTTGGGAAATTTAATTCTACCTTCTTCAAGTACAGTAAAGAGAATCTGTAGCACTCTTACTACAGACCCTTGTCTGGAACAAAATGAGTCAGGGTTTTTACATTATGCTTCTACTAAATTTAAATTTTTGAATGCAAAAAATAAAACAGTAGTTTTCATATTAAGACGTATATGGATTACAAGGGTGAAAATATTGTTGGCGGTGCATTTAACAGTTATGAATGTGCCACAAGTGGCCATGTATTTATGATTAACAGTGTTTTGTCAACCTATAAAGATGTACATATTATACCAGTTAGAACTCTCAATGCAGACATGTTGCACAATTTTATAAAAAGAATTATATTGGGTTTAGAAAATATAGACTTTGAAGTTTTAGCAGTTGTTACAGATAACAATTCAATCAATCGGAAAGCCATGGCATTTTTTAGTGACCCTCCAGTTTTGTATTTAAACACTTACTCTCACCCAAAGGATGCAGTGAGGCCTCTTTTTTATTTAGTAGATACCCTACATTTAATGAAAACATTAAAAACAACTGGTTAAACCAAAAACCTCATCAATATATGATGTACCCAGATTTCAAAGAGGAAGTAATGAGACTTGCTTCATTTGAAGCATTCAAACAGATGCATTCTTTAGAAAAAGATAAATTGCTAAAATATGGATATTCTCTTTCCTTAAAAGCTCTTTTTCTCACTTCAATAGAACGACAGAATGTGAAGCTAACTTTGCAAGTCTTTAACAGAAATATGGTAATGGCATTAAGAGAATTAGGTCCAACCAAAAGTTTAGAAAGTTATGAAGATACTGCCAACTATATTGAATTGTTCTGTATATTGTTAATGTTAAAACTTTACTTAAAGGAAAACGTTAAAGGAACAGTTTTCAAGAACCGATCACTAAAACATCAGAACATTTAAGTTTTTTGACAAATTTGTTAAATTGGTTATCCCGATGGGAAAAATGTCAGTCTGGAGGAAAATTAACTTCAGAAACCCATAAAGCTTTATATCAAAGTACAGATGCCCTAATAAAAATGCCAAATTATTGTTTGGACATCAAAAACTTTAATTTTTTCTTATGTGGACAAGTACAGACTGACAAATTGGAGGATAGATTTGGAAAGTACCGGCAGCAGGCTGGGGCACAATATCATGTTTCAATTCGACAAGTTTTTGAATCCGAGTTGCGCATGCAAAGTGTGATACCATTAATTTTAAAATCTGTATCACATGGTGATGTACAATTAACTGTAGAAGATATTTCTTCATTTAAAGAAGGGCCTGAAGGGGAGACAAATCTAATGGAAAAAATTCCAATTTTAATTAAAGATGCCTGCATTACAGACTATGATGAAATAGACTCTATCGATGACAATACATGGCCCATTATTGTATATATTTCCGGATATGCGGCTTATTCTGCAGTGAAAAAATTACAATGTAATTATTGCAAAGCAATTTTAAAAGAAGATGGTAAATTTGTCTACTTTGATTTCTGCAAACGATCGTGGAGGCTTAAGCTACCCAAGTGAAAGTGTAGTAACCCTTGTTGCTTATAATTACTTAATTGTACAAAAACTACTTCTTATTGAACATGATTTACTAATTGAAAATAATCATAGTGAAATTTCAAAAACATTAACTTTTGAAACGATTAAAAACTTAGATTTAGACATTTTTTTAGGATATAATTGCAAAAACACGCTAAAGTTGAGTTAATACATAAAATTTTACACCCTACTACAAATATTTTGTTAAATAATTTTGTTAAGAAACGAAATGATGTTGTAAAAACAAAAACCATGCCCCAATGTAAACGAGTAAAACCGAATAAAAAGAATTAGTAAGAAGTTGTGGTCATTTTGATACTCCTCACACCTTATTGTAAATAAATAATACCTATTTATATGTATTTTTTACAAAGTGTTATATTTTTTTCAGTAATTTGCAACCAATTACAAAGCAAGTGATTTTTAAATAACGCGCGTATATACGGCAAGCTTCGTCAATAACCTACTAATGATGACGTCATGTTTTAAGTTGACTGGCCTTGTTTGTAGGTGGTGTTGAATCGCTGGCACATGTAGGCGGGCGCCAATCCGTGTAGGGTGCAAACAAAAACGAAAATCGTTATTACACCAAATATTTTTACACCTTACTGATATGACAAATACATTTTTTTTTAATAATTGTGAACCTGAATTGGCTAAATTTGGCCTATCGTGCTAAAGCACTCAGGAGCGCTTAGGAGGCTTGATAGGGGGACATCGAATTGCCAAGAGATGCCTATGAACAGCTACCTTAAATAATTACAGGAACTTATCTAACGCTTAACAAAAGACATATTAAGTTAGATTTTAGCAAGCTATCAGGACCGATCCTGGGTATGTGCAGAGTGTGCTGCTTCCGCAAGTGGCAGTCCTACAGTGGGGCGACAAAATAGATGGGTTAAGTAGCGGAATAAATAATGATATATCCATTCTTAACCACAAACAAATTTCCTCTTTACGATATAATACATCGACAACACAAATAGGTGGTCTAACATAACGGCGGATTACATTATTGGGATACGATAGTTAAAGTAAAGCAGAACTTGGTTAGTTGTCAAAACGCTAGTGGAATACCGGTACCTTTCTTACTACCTGTATTTCGTTATTGTGTTTTAATGACAACATTCTCCCAACTACTATTTTTCTCTAATGCCATCTAATTGCATAGTGCTTTAGCACGATAGGCCTTATTTAGCCTGTTCAGGTCCACAATCATAAAAAAGTACAGATTAATGTGGAATTTGCGGATGTAGATTGATCAGACGATCTCGTTAAGATTAAGGAGGTACTCTTAAAATACGAGTTATTATTTACAATAGTTTTTTTTTGTGGGATCCATTTGCACCATCAGGAAAATTGGTTGTGGTTCCTTTATGCAGGTTGATCAGGGTTGATCCCGGTAGGTAGAGATGATTAAAAGAGGTTATTTGGATAGATGATATATAAATTCTGATATGTTTATTTTAATGTTTTACTTAAATTTAACATAAATGTATATGATATTAGTGAGATCAATTCTGATCAAAACCATCTTACGTAGATCTTGCAGTGAGTTTAATCTCTTTATCATTAGAAGCTTGTAGCGGGGCTGTGTTAAAATAACGATGAAGTTCAGGATTGAATAAAATTTCTTAGTTACACTGGTATATAGACCCTTGTGTTGGTATGTTAAATGTTCCAATTTAAGGGTGGATTACGTAGAGAAGTGTTTTAATCAAACAGTACTACAATAATGTAAGTCTTGTAATTTTTACGACCAATTGGAACTTAATTTGTGGATATGCCTCGTTAAAATATACCATGCACCATAAAATGACGCCATTCCTTGTTATGTTAACGATCCTTCACTGATAATGTATTTTTTTGTGTTCATTTACATAGTTATATAACAAACATGTAACATTGATTAGTTACATACAAAATTTAGCAAATGTCGTATTTAATTTCAAAATTTACATAAAATTCATGATTTTTGAAACAAACAGAAAAAACACTCATAGAGGTTCGTGCACGATCGTGTGTTAGATATAGGTGCACATATACATATCATTACTACGCTGGTGATATTGTTTTTAAAGTAAAGGAAATTTATCAAAATATTTCAAAGCTTCAAAATCCATGTTGTAAGTGGTCTAAAATTAGAAAAAATTCCAATTATTGCATTTGTATTTCTAATAATTAGGATTTTGTAAATGATTAGGCAACCCGGAAAACTGAATTTTCGAACAGTTATGAAAATGATGGCGACATTAGTGTCGTATCCCTAGCGTATTAAAAACCAAAAATTCGTAAATGAGCATTACTACGATAGCACAGTAAATACGCCATTCTCGTCATAGACGGTATATCCAAAAACAGCGACATAATGATGTAGTACGTTTAATATGATTTTTAATTTTAACTATATATGTTAAATAATAGTGCTATGATAACTTAACATATCTAATTGGTAAAGCATTTATTTCAAGGTGTAGGAAAAAATACAGCAACAAACCTAAACATACCAAAATCTAAAATTAAAACGTTCCATGTTGCCTTTTTCTAAATATAAGGTGTCAAAACCTATTTAAACGGAGATTTTCTTCTTGTCTATTGCAATTATTGGGATATTTGTATATCTCAATAGATTCACGTTGTAAACGAACATAACAGTTTGTCTTGACAATATTTCTATATTATCAAATTTAATATCTTGATTTAAATTATTTAAAGTAAGCTCAGCTACCGCAGATTTTTCTGGTTGGCCTAATCTACGAAATCTCATATGTTCTTTACGTCTTGTGTCAAAGCTACGTTTTGTGGTTTCAATGTATACTTTTGCACAAGAACAAGATACACTCCGGAAGATGACAATGGGTTTGAAACACCTATAGGTGACAAATATTCTTTAATCTTTCTTGCACGTTTACAAACAGTCCTAATGCCATGATTAAATAGAATTTTTCAATTCTATTTGTAACGTTCGTTATAAAAGGAAGAAAATCAGTACCAATATTAAGCACTAGTTGTTGTTTATGGTTATGTGCAGAAAGTGCAATAATATTAATGTCTTTAAGTGAATACCTATTAGCTTATAGCGATTTTCTTAAATATTTATATTCATCTTTCAATAATTCTAGATCACAAATTCGTTTAGGTGATCCACTAAATATTTAATTACACCAATTTTTTGACTTGGATGGTGGTTTGATAATTTATGAAGGTATTTAATATCTATGGGTGTATGTCGGCTTTCGGTAAACCTTAAAACATAGGGAATTATTAGTTTTAGGTATTAGTATGTCAAGAAATGGTAAACTACCATACTTTCATCCTCCATGGTAAAGTGAATGCTTGTGTGAATACCATTTATAAAAACTAAAAATTCATATCTATACCAAACTAAGGGTTTTTTTGTAAAACTAATGTTTCAACAAATAAAATACAGCCACGTACCATACGTGGGTGTATTTTGTTTGTTACAGGTCCTGTCCCAGTTCCATTATTCCATATTTTTCTAATGTTTCAATTTTTTCCATAATATATAGTTTCAATTATTAATGATATGACGTTTTCTTTTTATTGTCAAGTATAAAAGTCATGGCTTCTAAAATGTTTAGCTTTCAGTACATCTTCCTCTCATTACGTCATTTCGTTCTTTTATAGGTCCACCTGACTTCTGGGTACTGTTAGCCCTAATAATCTAGCGGAAATTAAATCACGTGGCTTTGACTTTGACGGTCGTGTGAAAAACTATGATATTATTTTAATAGTTCCTACTTTACTACTGTTACGTTATTAACATAGTACACCTTTTACTTTTTGAGTACTTACACAAGTTCCATATGTAGTTATATCACTAAAACCATTTCCATTATGTTATTATAAGTTTTTGTTATGAACTAATAAGTTCAAAGGTAATTATGTAATTAAAAATTATTATTAATTTTATTAAATACATAAATAAAAAGTTTACCTCAGTAGGATTCGAACCTACGACCTGTACTTCTAGAGTACCGCGCTAACCAACTGCGCCACCAAGGTTCAAGCCCCAATCGATGTAAATTTTGTCTTTATGTATGTAGAACTGATGTAAATTTAAATATAATGAGAATACAATCAAATTACTTATATTAATGGAATGTGAGCCTGCAATGTCGCAAGGATTTCAATACCAAGCAACTACTAATATTAAGTTATTATAAGTTTTGTTATGAACTAATAAGTTCAAAGGTAATTTGTAATTAAAATTATTATTAATTTTATTAAATACATAATAAAAGTTTACCTCAGTAGGATTGAACCTACGACCTGTATTTCTAGAGTACCGCGCTAACCAACTGCGCCACCAAGGTTCAAGCCCCAATCGATGTAAATTTTGTCTTTATGTATGTAGAACTGATGTAAATTTAAATATAATGAGAATACAATCAAATTACTTATATTAATGGAATGTGAGCCTGCAATGTCGCAAGGATTCACATACCAAACAACTTGACTAATATTTGTTTTAAAGTTTTGTTATGAATATAAGTTCAAAGGTAATTATGTAATTAAAAATTATTATTAATTTTATTAAATAATAAATAAATTTTACTTAGTAGGATTAACCTACGACCTGTACTTTATAGAGTACTCCAACAACTGCGCCACCAAGGTTCAAGCCCCAATGATGGTAAATTTTGTCTTTGTATGTAGAACTGATGTAAATTCTAAATATAATGAGAATACAATCAAATTACTTATATTAATGGAATGAGCCTGCAATGTCGCAAGGATTCACACATACCAAAGCAACTTGACTAATATTAAGTTATTATAAGTTTTTGTTATGAACTAATAAGTTCAAAGGTAATTATGTAATTACATTTCCATTATGTTTCATGTTACAGTCTGTAGTGTGCTCGAGGTATATCCACGTACTGAATAGGCCTTCTTATGGGCGTATCATGGGAAACCGTTTGCTGGTTTACAAGATAGTCACTTATCAAGAGACACTTAGCTTGAATCGAATTACGTTAGGGATGTCTGGGGTTACCGGAAAGGTAGCGGTGTTTGTGGCACGATGGATAACTTATGCCAACACAAGCCGGTAGAAGCGCGATATTGTTAGGGAATGCTACGTCGTCTGGGGTATCACTTGGTTAGTAATCGATCCGCTAGTATGATTGCTTTTAACCTGTCTGGCTACGAGGGGCGAGTAAGGTTAGGGTCCGTTATTGATGACCGCACAAAGACGGAATGGCGAGTTAGTACGCGGAATGTTAGGGGTTAGAGTATGAAATTAGGAATGTAATGAATAAAATGCAGCTTGATATGTTGTGTGTACCAAAGACAGTGCGCAAAGGAAATAATGTTGTGGAGATGGATGATGGTATTGTCTGGCGCTTTGATCAGGGCTGGAATTGAAATACATTCTGCAAAAGGTGTGTTAAACAGTAGAATTGATATCACCCTAAGGTGTATTGATTAGAATGAAAGCGGAATTTAGGAAAATCACTTTTATTGCATGTTGAGCAGGGTAAATCCGGTCAATAATGTGAGAATTTCTGGAACGATGTGGAGAACGTATTGAATGGTAAGTCAAGTATAAAAGTTGGGCGACTTGAATGAATGGGTGAGTGTACAGAAAGAACATGCGGAACGCGTTCTACAAAAGTTGGTGTACGGTTTAAGCATAAATTGTTCATATATGACATGGCAGAGAAGTAAATCTAAAAGCATGGTTGGCCTGATCGTTTATGATGAAGGGCTTAGAAGTCTTGGTAGGGATACATAGGTAATGCTTGGATCGGAGTGTGGATCAAATCACTTTTTGATAGTATCTACAGTGTACTTAGCAGAAAAGTGGTCATGGAGAAAAAAGTTGAACGTCCAGAATTGAAGTAGAAACACTGGTAACTGACGATTGCTTTGAGCTTTGAGAAGAGATTTCAATGTGAATCAATATGGTATGAAATGAGCAAATACTTAACGGTGGCATCGAAGGTGTGTGCATGTGCTTGAAAGAGGCTGTTGTGAATTGTGCTGTATAGATATGTGTACGAACGACTGTAGGTAAGCAGAAATAAAGCATTTGGTAAAGTGAATTTGTCAAAAAGACAGTATATAGGTATTAAAAAAGACGCACGTGACAATGATTGCTCAAAATGAGGCAGAGAACAAGATGTTATATGAAATGTAGAGATTGTGAAAGAAAGAAGCGACGCGTCAATGTAGGAAGGCATCTGAATGGCAGTATATGGACAATAATGAAAAATGAGAATATGCACATAGCTATAAAACGAGTGATGTAGAAGAGCGTATTTGTGATTAGAAATAAATAATATGAGCAAGAGATTTGTGCGCAGCAGATTTTTGGTGAACGGGGAATGGATAGACTGAGGATTGAGTGAATAATGAATGAGTAGGCTGGGGGACGAGTGGGGATTGAAAAATATAATGGTCGATCTGTATAAAAGTATGTACGCTTGATTAGTTTAGCTAACCGAGCTGGTAGCGTAGTGGTGACACAACCTGCTTAGCATTCGGGAGGTAATGGGTTCGATTCCGGTTACCGTCTGCCTTGTATGGGTTTTTTTCTGGGGGTTTTCCTCATACACATGTAGCGGCATGGTCGCTGCATATATGCACACCATGTGCGGCTACTTAGGTGAATGCTGGGGTAGTATTTTCCCCCTCAGAACCCTAACTCCGTTCCTTCCGATTCTACCCTGACCACACCCATCCTTAATTCCACCATGCATATATACGTAATGTATGCATGTATGTATGCTGGAAATCCATGGCTGTGGCTGAAGGAACTCGGAAGGCTCGAGCAGTCCGCCCTTCCCCTTGGAGGGGGGGAATGAAGTACGTGGCCTTTTCCTTTCCTTTTTTTATTAGTTTAGCCACATTAAAGGATTGAACGGGGAACGATTGACGAAACAGATGTGAAGCATGGAAGTCTGGGCGTGGTAAACCTTGAAAATGGTGGATGAATAAAATAGAAAACATTCAGGTATTATTAGCGAACCTAACAAAGGTGGTCCTAGATGGTATGGAAGAAAATAATTCGGCAGCACAATAGCCATTGCAACACCGATAATACAAAGAAAGAACTGAAACGATTATTCTATACTCAAGGGACTGACTGTAAGTCAGAAGTTCAGGAGGGGTCATTTATAAGCCTAATCGCTCTTTTTTGAGTACAATCAACGATATCGAGAGCGTATTGGGAAGCACCAAGCCAGAGATGAGAATTATATTCTAGATGAAGTCGGGAGGTAAAAGTAATGCTTAAATCTGTACAAAACGCCTATTTTACGAATAGCTGCTTTAGTAGCTGAGAGAAGGTTGACCCGCTGATAGATTTGAAGATACAGTCATTCCCGACATAGTTTGAAATAATTACTTTTAATGGAATTTTATTATCGCCTGTATATGGAAAAATTTGAGGTTGAAATATCTATGCCATGTGATGTGCACTGATCTATACATACGTGGGTTGTTCTGATATGCAGTTCTGGTGGTAGCCATGGAAATTCGTGTAAATTAGCGGCCGCTTTAAAAACATCTTAGTTAATTTAGGTAACCAAGGAACAAGATAGATTGAAACCCATTACTTTTTACTCACTTAGAATACGTAAACTATCAAATAGTGAAAACCGGAAGTCGATAGGTAGTCTCAAATTTTTTGTGGGTCGCGCTGAAAAAGGTCTAAAATACTCGTTAGAAATAAGCAGAACTGAAGGTGATGCCGCACAGTGAACGATAGCGTGAGCAGTGACTGTGTATGAGAGGACAGGCGGGCTGCGAGCTGCACCAGCGAAGAAGATGGCACTTTATGTTGAGTTTGATTTATAACAGTCACTTCACACCAGCTAGACGGTGGTGTGGCTGGAGTGAGATTATTTGCCTTTGATTTCATCACGGTACGGTAGCATTATTGAATGCAGAAATACATCAAATCTTTCTTTCATCTGGGCTGTCACTACTAGGCACGTGCCTAGAGTACCTAGTAAAAATCCGAGCTCGCCTGAAAGATAATAAATGAAAGATAGGTCTAAAATCAAATTGTCTTGCTAAAATCTCCTCTACTTTTTGTTTTAAAGTTAATAGTTTTTGAGATGTACGCAAAATGTACTTCAAGGTTTCGTATAGGGTATCATTTTTGAGATTATTTACTGCATTATAAAACATTATAAAGGTTTCTAAAATTTATAGTTCTCAGAATATTAAAAAATGTGCATTAACGCTTTCTATGAGGTACCGTGGTTTTGAAGCCAGTTTAACAATAATATGATATATCCGAAATATTTCAGTATTATTAATTTTCACTCAATCTAAAGCGACTTTACACGATGCTAGTAACTCGTAAGAGTCACTGGGGCGAGTACTGGAGGCGAATGTTTTACAGGGATAGTGCCGTCTACACGCTAAAATTTGTTTTTAACGTTTAGGCGCCACTCGGTTTAGCGGCAACTTCCAGTAGTCGAGTATTTTCTTGTAAAGATGAGCATTACATGCAAACAGTCTTTGATCAAAAGGTGTTTAAATACGTGTATTAAAGTGTTGTGCGAAGAATTAATGGAAATAATCGAACAGAAAGAAACGGTGCCAACAAGAATATTGGTAAGGAAATATCTGGCTAGAAGATCCACGCGTGGGGTCTCAAGTAAGGCAGGCCTTAGAGGACATATCCGAATACCGAAATTGTATGTGAAAGTCTCCAGAATCTTTTAATATACTGCTGAAGGAAATATCGCACGAATACAACGAACCGACACAACAATGAGAGAGGCTGTACCCAGCCGAATAAAGTTGGAGATAACCCTCTCATTCCCTTCCAACTGGAAATAGCTTCTGAAATCTTTAACAGCAGTTCCATGTTTCAAGACCTGCTATTTCAAAGTTTATACCAGAAGGCTGCGATGTCTTAAAAGAATTTATTAAGGTAAGTGTTTGTTTTTTGAATAAGCATGCGAGGAGTTCAAGGAAAAATCACGGTAAGCCATCTAATATTTCTTGTGTTCCCAAAAATGGACCGATCGTTAAGTCTAGTAAAAAATTACAAATTTGAAATTTTAAAATATGATCATAGTTCATGTATAATATATGTACGTAATGACAATATATTTTGGTTTACAAAACATGAAATATAGATATTATAACATAATTATATAATGTGTACTTAATGACAAGTTATTTTGCTTCACAAATCACGAATTGCTGATAGAGCATGTGCTGTAAGGTCCGTTTGTTTTGCGGCATTATGATCAACCATTGGTGAAGCTTCTTCTGGTTGTATGCCATATGACGATTCATAACTGTACGAAGTAACAGATTGTGTAGAAAATACTGCTGAATTAGCACTGCTGCTCGACAAAGCAGTTTTTGTGTGCAAATTACTTTGTTTCCTACTTTCTAGTCTGTGTCTTGTTAATAGATTTTTTTAGTTGGGCTGCAATGCGGAGGTCAAAAAGTCTGAATTCATCACCTTGTTCCTCTTCAACCTTAATAAGAAATTCTGTTAGGTTCTTAAGATAAATGAAGCAACTTCTTTCACTCTCCTATTTAATAACTACCTACGCTTTGGTGCAGGTCCGGGACTGATGGCATGAGTCTGTTTGTTCCGTTGATTTTCACACAAACTATTTTTTCTCCCTTGCCTTGATTTTTCTTGCAAGTCTTGCTCCACTTGGACTAGAGAATCCTCTTGGGTTCAAGATTCTTGCCGCAGAGATTCCTCTTGGTGCATTTGCGACTTCTCCTTATCGTATGGTTCTTCGTCATTTTGCAAAATAATTATACTTATTATAACTAAACTAAATTTATTCATAATATTAATTTCAATTTCATATTAAATTTCTTTGATACAGCTGCCAAAGACTCGAGAGGAATTGAAAACTGTAGAACGCCATTTCAGCACTCGTTGGGATTTTCCAGGGTGCTACGGAGCAATCGACGGGAAACATTTCAACATTTGCGCTCCTCCCCATTGCGGTACGGAATATTTTAACTATAAAAACAAAACACAATCATCTTACTGGCTATTGTTGATGCGAGTTACTGTTTTCGATTCATTGGCGAAGTGTATAATGAAAAGGCATCGCATGGAGGAGTCTTTGCTCAAAGTCTGGGACATTGGAAAACAACATTTTGCCGGATGGAGGATTTATTGTTGGGGACGTTTCCTTCCCACTAAAATCCTATTTACTCAAACTACTTTCGCGCAGTCAGTTATCAATTGAATAAAAAGTATTTAACTGTAGATTATCCTGCGCTATAAGGATGGTTGAAAACGCCTTCAGGACACTAGGCAGCAGATTTAGAGTCTTCGAGAGACCAATAGGTCGTGAACTTGCACCTGTTGACTAGACCGTTCGTACTTGCTGCGTGTTACACAACTGGTTAATATGTACAACCGCAAATGTTTATTTACCTAGAGGTTCAGTAGATGAAGAAGATATTGAGCACGGTTGAATTATTCCGTGAGCATGGAAGGAGGAAATAACTAGTTTTTAGTCGATTGAACGCATAGGAAGTAACCACTCATTTTAGATCTAAGCTCTTGGGTGCCCATTTCAGAGTGTTCGGATTTCTTAATTTTAACAAGCTCTTGACTATATGTTGATCTTAAATTCTTAATTTTACTTTTTGCCCCAGCAATACCAAAATCAGATATATTCATTTTAAATAGCCATTTTAAAAAAACTACACGTAACGATCAACTATTACAAAACACGTGGTACGCACTATCAACGACTTCTGTAGCACTTAACTAACGACTAACTGACCGTACGTGTTACTCAAATCATGTAATCTGTCACTTACGGTGTTAGTACGTCACATAGTCGAGTATTGTGTGGGGGAAGTATTGGTGGAACCAACTCGTTCCAGTAAATAGGACTGCTTTATTCTCTTCACTCGACTGGCATAGAGACTCGCAGCGAGTACACTACTGGAATACAAAACACCAATTTACACAAGAAGAGTGCTAAAAGTGAGTATTCGGCTATAAACTCGTACGAGTTACTAGCGCCATGTAAAATCGCCTTAAAGGCGGCGTTACACGGTGCCAGTAACTTGTACAAGTCGCTAAAATCCAGCGTTGGATGTTCATACTTAGTGCAAACAGATATGTTAGTACAAAATTCCAGCACTGGTTTTAGTAACGATTCCAGTCCAGTGAATAGAAAGCATTTCTATTTACTGGATCAAGTGGCTATTCTCACTCCTACTATCCTGTCCTCTAAACCAGTGTGATTCTATAATTTGGTATTATTAAACCAATTTTGTTGAAATTTAACATAAATTTAAAGTATTTAAAATGTGTGCAAAGTAGACGGACACCACAATGATGTTTGTGGAATTATATCGGGACGAGGAGTGTCTGTGGAATACACAGCTTGCAATGTCGCGTCAATTAAACCAATAGTAGATGCGATGTGGAATTATAAACTAAAGATCGACATATGCACAAGACTGCTTCTGTAGTAATAAAAAATTTTTTTTGTTTTTCCCTTAAATTTCTAGTGATGAATTATTACTTCTTGCACGTAAAATTGATGACAAGCCAGCTACTTCTGACCTGCAGCTACCAAGAACCTCGATCACAATTTTTTACATCAACGGATTCTCTTGGTAAATAGTCATTTACATATTTGTTTTTAACCTAATTATGTGGGACACTACACGTTCTAAGTATTTTACCCACTGATGATAGTCCTTAAGATATTGACTTCTTCTTGCGAGCGACAGTCTATAATTAAAGATTTTTTCTTCAACAGTAAGTTCATGTCTTAAATATGACTTAAGTCAGTAACATTTTAACGGAAAGGCGTCGTCTCCAACGAAAAATCTTCTATCTGGCAAAATATTTTTTTCCAAGGCAAACATAGAACCTTGTCCAAAAACTCATCCATCTAATGCTCGTTCATTGCAACCAAAATGATACTGTTTTGTCTTTTATAGTTGAAATAGTCGCTCTAATCGTTATGTGCTTTCCATCAATAGCACCGTAACATCCTAGAAAATTCCATCTCTGACTGAAGTTACTTTCCATAGCTTTCCACTCTTTCTTGTTCTTTGGAACCTAAAATAAAAGAATTTAGTTTCACTCATGTTAAGAAAAGTGTTATCATTTATCAAAGTTTTATTAATATAATGTCTTTATAGAATGCACAATCATGTGATGGCGAAGATGAATCAGAATTACAGACATTACACGACGAAACAGAAGAACAACACTGGAACAACACTTTGCAGGAGAAATCATAAATAAAAGTGCTAACAGTGCCGTTGTAGCACCTACTCCAAAATGATTGAAAATAGGAAAAACAAAGATTAATAAAGTTAACACTTGTATTAAAAACAAATTCTTTAGCAATGTCTGTTCAAAGTTTACAGTCTAAGCAATTACCAAAAAATTAATTCCATATTTTTGGAAAAAGTGTAAAAGCACAATTAAAAAATTTGCTCCTTCAATAGGCCATTACATCTCAAAGTCAAATACAGCAATTTCTGACAATATCAAAGGCCCAAGTAGCTCATTAGGTTCTTCAAGATGCAGCACATGAAACTGTCATTTTTCTACAATCTCACGAAACATGTATACCACTAGAAACCAACAACATAAGAACCATTCTTTCCAAGCCACATGATACTACCTATGGTGCAGAGGTTGATATTAATTGGGATTAAAAATTACCTATTCACTGTTAATAGGTTAAACAGCTACACCCATTGTTAATAGAAACAGAAACTTCTTTCCACTTTTTTATTTTTTGAACTGGTTGTGTATTTTGTAATGCACACAATTTCATCAAAAAGTTCCGAATCATCCATATGAATATCAGGGTGTTGTTTTTGAAAAACAGTTAATGAGTTTTCAACATCTGACCACAGAGGTTCTTCTTTTAGCAATACCCAACGAAAGGTATGGCAATCTTCAAAGTGTTGCGTTCAGTTATCCAAATAGGCTATACACATACAAGTAGTATAAAATGTATAAAACCAGTGACACAAAAAATTCTACTTTTAAAGTAAAAAAAATTTCGTGAATCAGAGCTAAGAATACTCTCCATCAAGTCACCTTCCAAACACACAAATAAAAAAACAAACCGTCTAATAGAAAGTAAAAAAATCCCTTCATCAACTAGAAAAGAGCTGATGATCCTCAAACGGCTGAACATATTTCTGGAATCAGAACAATTTCGATCAACTCACGTTTCAAACAAAAAAAAAACTAAACCAAAATCGATTTCTCTGTTTGGGAGGAATAAAACATGATCACTATTTTAAATTGAATTACGGTTAGGTCTTCTCCTTCATTCACGAAGGATATTAGATTAGCATGGTGTTAACTTGATTTGGCAAAAGGACTTCATTTTTCTATTCTATTAATTGTTGCTTTAAATTTGATAGAACCATGTATACTTCTATCATTAAAGATTTTTCAGATTCCACTTGCAGCACACATTTATGAAATGTAGAAGCTTGGAGTGAAGAAACCATAGCCAAATTTTAAAAACATTGTTTTTGAAACTATTAAGAATCAATGTGGGACATTTTTCTTAAGAGAAAAAGTAAGAATGTAACGAAAATAGCATCTGGTTTTGCTGTATTCCTACAGTTTTTGGTATTCAACATTGACCAATTCACAAAACTCTTTTAACTGTTCAACTCGAACAGTTTAAATGTAGATAACGGGACGAAGTGACCAAGATGCTCCAGATAAGGAGCGTCTACTAAAAAGTTTATTTTCATTACTTTGGACTGAAGGGAAACTATAATTGTATTAATTTTTCCCTTACTTAATTTGCCTGATTGTAGGTTGCTTTGATTATGGTGGTAGTTGAGACAATGCGTTGCAATGAGTTGGTGAAGTTAACCGTTGACGGCGTAGATTAAAAAGGCAATATATTTTAATAGTGAACATTCGAGACACCAAAACATATAAACCAAGGAGCTTCCTAGTACTTGAAGAAAACAATAAAATGAATATTTCGTGTACAAAAAATATGTAGCTTTGCGTTCCCCACATACGCCACATCGACGTTTATTTGAAAATGTACTGTACGGCCAGTGGACCTACACACATTTACAAAAATGCATTTAAATTTACAAAGTTTCTTCTATTGAGCCAACTCGAATTGTGTACCGGGTGGTCAACTAAGAACGGTCGTCGGCCATATCTCAGGAATGGATTATAGCACATGTTCGGGAAAAAAATTTTTATAACAAAAGTGGCCTCGAGAAACGTCTGGAAATTATCTTCAGAATTGTAGGTCCACCGCTAGAGGGCATATTTGACAGTTAAACTTTCAAAAAGCAAAATTTTTCAAAATTTACTCAATTAAGGGGCATATTAAATATTATAATCAGATTCCACGACAAATTCTACATATTTTTTATTTGACAAGTTTTAGTCTATCTCTTCAAATAAGGGGTGGGGGAGAGTGGGGACCTTGTTACGAAAAAACGCAGGTTCCGCTTGACCGATTTTAATAAACTTGATGTTGTTTGAAAGCGCTTTTGTTAAACAATAGAAAATTTGTAAATTTGAAGCAACCTGATTAATAACATAAATGCTAGAGGGCGCTGTTTAATATTTTTTTAATATTGTGTTTTCTCTTTACAATTTTAAATGGAAGCATAAAAATTTAAGTAGGTCTTTAAAAAGTAGACTAAATTAGTAATAAAACAGTGAAAACCACAAGTCGATATCTTTTTCCTATTCTGAGATATCGTAAGAAACAGGTAAATGGCGGGAGTTGTTCTTCCAACGTCTAGTAGGCTAGTTCGCGTTAACGGAAATTATTAAATTTAGCCTGGATGAAAAGATCTTACATTGGTCTGCAGTAATTTAAACTGTTATCATACTAATGTTATGGTTGCCGCTAGATTACCTAAATGTAATGCTGTCGCTACTAATAATGAGAACAAATTATAAAATAATAATGTGATAAATCTAACAATTAGAACCTTAAATAAATAACTACGTAATTAGTGTTGCCCTAGATGTTCGAAATGTCGTCCATCATTTTCAATGCACGAAATGAATCGCTGACGGGTGGAGAGAACAGCAGTTTCAATTTCTGCCCTCGAAATACTTCGTATTGTCTGTCGTATTCTTTCAATCATATCAGCTCTTGTTGTGGGTCTATCGGCATAACGAGATCTTTTATTCTCCCCCACAAATAAAAATCTAAACAAGTTAGGTCTGGAGACCTTGGTGGCCAAATAAATAAACTTCCACGTCCTATCCACCTTTCAGAGTATGATTGATCTAAGAAATTCCGAACATCTCTTGAATAATATTTTAAACTGTATTTGTTGTTGCTGGGCAAATATCGGTTTTTATTGATATTTTATGCTTTTGATTTACTAACACATCGCTTGAAAACAAACATAACATTCTTATATATCTAATTAAGAAAATGTTAGATTTATCACATTATTATTTTATAATTTGTTCTCATTGTTAGTAGCGACAGCATTAGGTAATCTAGCGGCAACCATAACATTAGTATGATAACAGTTTAAATTACTGCAGACCAATGTAAGATCTTTTCATTCAGGCTAAATTTAATAATTTTCGTTAACGCGAACTAGCCTACTAGACGTTGGAAGAACAATTCCCGTCATTTATCTGTTTCTTACGATATCTCAGAATAAGAAAAAGATATCGACTTGCGGTTTTCACTGTTTTATTACTAATTTAGTCTACTTTTTAAAGACCTATTTAAATTTTTATGCTTCCATTTAAAATTGTAAAGAGAAAACACAATATTAAAAAAATATTAAACAGCACCCTCTAGCATTTATGTTATTAATCAGATTGCTTCAAATTTACAAGTTTTCTATTGTTTAACAAAAGCTCTTTCAAACAACATCAATTTTATTAAAATCGGTCAAGCAGAACCTGAATTAAAGGCGTTTTTTCGTAACAAGGTTCCCACTCCGCCCCTTATTTGAAGAGGTAGACTAAAACTTGTCAAATAAAAAGTATGCAGAATGTTTCTAAGAATCTGATTATAATATTTAATATGCCCCTTAATTGAGTAAATTTTGAAAAATTTTGCTTTTTAAAAGTTTAACTGTCAAATACGCCCTCTAGCGGTGGACCTACAATTCTGAAAATAATTTCCAGGCGTTTCTCGAGTCCACTTTTGTTATAAAATTTTTTTTCCCGAACCTGTGCTATAATGCATTCCTGAGATATGGACGACGGCCGTTCTTAGTTGGCCACCCGGTACGTGGCATTGTTTGCGGCGCAATTCAACAACTGTATTAGTAAATGGTGGCGGAGACCTAACTGCTTTAAAAAACACGGGGATTGGCGATCTTTCAATGTTGGCGAGTGCTACACAGATGAGTCTCTGCTAACCAGATCCATATTCTGCAAACATTAAGAAAAATCGAAACAGATGAAAGTTGGTCAGTGTTTACTATCGGAGGGAACTACTTTAAATGTTTGAGTGGCTTCCACTAATGAGGATGTAGCATATACATATCATGTTGCTGTTTACTTTAAAATCCTTATTCTTGATGTAACTGATATATTATTATTGTAATAGGAGCCCGGTGAAAATATTACAGTACCAGTTAGGTAAAGACCAACTTTCTAACGTCAAAATAGCCTTGAAATTTCGATTTTCTTGTAGCTAAATATGACAGTGTAACTTCTAATTTTGCTCTGGTGGGTATAGCCATTCTCATTGTAGGGTCGGTTCGCTGGCGATACTTTTTTCAGAAATATACCAAAGGCAATTGGAGACATTCTCATACAGTTATATTCTTTAACGTCTTTAATAGAAAGTTCTTTTAAAAGCATGTTCGGAGTCCCATAGGCCCTTCTCCTTTCTATTCATTCTTTGACCCAAATTCTCTCGTTGGTATTGCCTTGCAATTCCTTCTGCGTGTTGTCTATTAATATTTTCGCACTTAATACTATGCTTTTCTTCCTAAGTAAAACACATGTATGCTTGAAATCCATCATTTACACATGAAACATCTTATGCGGCTTGTGAACTAAACAACAAGATTTAACGTTTCCCGTGCAAGTTACTGGTACTATACAAATATCTACTAGCTCTTAAAGCACTTGCTTTTAGTACTGGATTTTAATGACTTATATAAGTTACTGACACCGTGTAACGCCGTCTTAAACCTTCATTAAAACTCCGTTACTAATATTTTATATTATTGGGGCTAGTGATAAAAATCGTACCAAAAATCGAAAACAATGCTTATAACTCACGCCATACCTGCGACCACCGTATTATTCCCGAGTGAAAATGGAGTTATTGATAATGGAATTTTCTTCCAACACGATAGAGCTCCTCCACATTTTACGGTACATGTTAGAGAGTACTTACATAATGTTTTTAGAAACAGGTGAATCGGCAGAAGAGCATCTATTGAGTGAACTGCCAGATCTCCAGATTTTTTTCCTGTGGGAACATGTAAAAAATGTGTTCAAATAAAGGCCACGTAATTTGGAAGATTTTCAGGTGCGAATAACGGCCGAAACGCGCAGAGTACCTGTACGAGCTACTACATTCGATTAAATGTCGATTAGGTCATTGCCTGGCAGTCAACGAAGCTCAGTTTGAACATTTGATTTAGTATTGCTGTTTTTTCTTGTATTTAGTCTCCCTTTGTTACCCTTTAAAAGTTTTTCCAAATTTTAGTGTTGTGAAATTAATTAATTTAATTATGATTGAGTTTTTTCAAAAATTATAAAATTTTATAACTGAATAGAGAAAAAATATACATGTTTCAAGATTACGAACAAAGTATGGGTGCCATTTAAAAAAATACAAGTTGATTGTCATAGCAACAAAACAAAAGAAGACATCAAGAAACTAAAAAACTCTAGAACATGCATTGTAATGAACCAAACAACTTTTATATTGAACATTTTTTTGTAACTTTGCAAATGGCAAACTTAGAGTAATTATTTGATACTTTTGTTTGGCCCTGTATGTTTGTGGGATTTAAACATTTTTGATATTGAACACTGAACTCATTTATTTTGTTATACCCTGTATAAACGCTAGTAATTAAAACTGAACAGAAACCGCAACACATTCATAGCAATCTTGCGTTGTGTGTACAGTAATACATGTTTATACGGAATTTTAATTAAAAATAGTAAAATTAACATTAACAAATTAGACTATACAACATTTTATAAGAAAAATTTGACAGTAATTATGTTTTCATATTTCCCGCTCAAGATGTCGCTAAATTCGTGTAAAGCGTAGTAGTTAAAATGGAGTCCTCGTTTTATGTACCTTCTATAAGCACCGATTTTAATTAAGTAAATTTTTATAAAAGCGAAAATTTTAGGTGGTTAGTTTAAGCAAAAATAATTAAATTATAGTGTGATGTTTAAAATTGTGATGTTTGTTAAAGTGAAATTATTGTGGAAATAGTGAATTCATTAGTTGCTTGTCAGAAGAAATCGACTATTCACACCAGATCAACGGTGTCCATGGTGAGTTTCCTAAACATTGCTTTCACATTATCCCTTTAATTATGTATTATTTGAGACGTTTAAACCTTTTCTTATGAATCAAAGTTAACGAAAACGGCGTTTTAAAACGTAATCTATAAAATGTTTGCTTCTTATAAAAGTGTACTAATTCGCCATTGGTTGTTCGAAAATCAACATTTCTAATGCATCTACACAAGATATCACCTGATTGGTCGTATTTCGACAACTAAATACAGAACTGTATTATTCTATCCAATTAAATAGTCTCTTTTCTCTCATTACGGGTGATGTCGGGCATGTGTATGATCTACATTTGATATATTTTTTCTAAAAAAATGAAAATGAAAGCTGTGAATAGTGAGTGATTGACTTTTACGTGGACATTCATAAAACAATAGGATTGAGGGATTCTGTGACCTTTGACAAAATCCGCAATATCGCTAATTTGGAACGCGAGCACCCAAGCGGTGGATCTCAAATGGCGGTCGCGGTAAGGTTCATTGTTCTCTTGCCGGGTGCAGATTGATAACTTTAACGGTTAATTGCTTATCAACTTTGACATTGCCTGCATGTGTTTGTTTAAATTTCTCGTTCGTTACTTTTACAAATTACTTACCTATCCTAAACGTATCATACATACCTTTTTTTTTACAAACTCGCCTACGCCGCTAATCAATCCCTTAATTAACCAACAAGAACATCCTGAAGGAGATCACTCCTGGAGCGTTTTCGATTATTTTACATGACGTTTTGACCTTTATTTATACGTTGTCATGGAAACGATTGTCACTTTTTCAATTTTTTTTAATGACGTTATAAAATTATATTTTAACATGCATTGAAAAAAATTAATGCATTAATTATGTACTTATATTAATTAGTGTTTAAATGTTAGCTGCCTGGAGTAGTTTTAATTGTGCACGTTACATGATAAATAAAAATAGTTCTTTGTTTATAATTTGTAGAACTAGATAGATAATTCTAACCTCAATTCTAACCCTTTAGTTTTTAGGACATCGAATAACTTACATAATTACATTGTTTTTAATACAGGATTTTTAAAACTTATACTTAAAGTAATAATTAATTGGGTAAGTGCTTGTGTCGATGACAAAAAAATACAAAAAGGAAATCAAACATTCGTTTAACTAATCTCACATTTCGTAATACAGTAGAGTAAGTTATTGATTTAAATCGGGAAGGTTATGTACATCAACATGAAAAACTAAACTAACGATTGTATAATGAGGTTGAAATAACTTCCGTATTGATGGTAAATTGGTTACTTGTTGTAAAGGTGCACGGTCATGTCTTAGGGTGGAAAGTTGTAACGCTCATGATATTTAAATTCATAAGCGTATAGCTTTTCCCCTTAAGCTGTGATTATTTTAACATCGTTCATTGGAGGAAAAGGCATTGATAATGTATGGTAAACACATAACTTTATCTTATTATCTTTTTAATGATAATGTACTAATTAGATCATCCTAAACTAATTTTGTTTTATAGCGATGGTATGGTAAGAGATGAACAGTAAGGAGGCGCTATGTGCCGCCTAAAGCGATGGACTCTTACGACTTGTTCGGGGAAGATGGAGCTGGAATGTTGGAAGGCTTACCCGATTTGGGTGGAGACCATTTCGACCCTGCGGTGACGGGTGCACGTGATGCTGCTCCAGCTTATGCACAGCCAACGTACACTCAGGAAAATCCTTTACAAAAATTGGCTTCCTTTGGCGGTACGGATTTCACACACATGGATCCTAATACGCAGAATATGTACGCTCAAGGCTATGGAACTGAGCGGCCAATGGGACCACCTGGAGGTCCCTATCCACATCAAAGACAAATGGCGAGGCCGCCAGCTCCTCAAACAGCAGCATCAGGGCAGTATCCTTATCAACCCGATAATATGTATTCAATGCCAGATCATCAACTAAGTATGGGAGATGCTGCTACAATGCAAAGCTGGGGACAACACTCGAGTTATCCTATTCATCGATATAGTCAAATGGGTAACTACAGACAACAACCAATGGCCTATGGCCATCAGCAAGAACAAAAACATCAGTTTCCTCCTACGCAACATCCTATTATGCAACAACCTCATCAAACTGCATACCCCATACAACAAAGGCACACACCACATTACCCACAAAGCACTGCTTATCCTACTACGGCAGGACAAGCATATTCTGGTTACATACATCAACGTATGCCTCATCATCATCAGTACCCACAAACTCACCATCAAATTGAAATGGGTGTTTCGCAAGCTCAACAGTATAATCATATGGGTCATAATCAAGCATTAAATGCGCATTCAGCTCCTCACACCGGACCATCACCTGGCCACATGGCTCAAACACATCCTACACCTCAAGGACTCGCACCACCACCTCAACAACCTTCAGCTCAAAATCATCTAACACATCCTAACTCAATGACATACAATCAGACCTCTCACCAACCTATGCAAAGTATTCAAAGACCAATGGAAGTTGGTACTACTCCTCAACAGTATCCTTCAAAACATCCGACCGGTCCCGGAGTTTTAGGAAGCGGAAGTCCTCAATACCGAGCGCCTTTTCCGCAATTATCACCACAACTATCATCTCCTAGACCTCAAATGTCACCTCGACCACCGCCGCCTCAGATGTCTCCTAGGCCTGTTATGTCACCTGCAAAGCCTAACGCTTCGCCCCATCCGCAAATGCAACAAACTACTTTAAGTCCTAGGCCGGCTACCAGTTTAACTCCAAAATCGACAACAGCTTCACCAGTACCCATGCCTACTTACTCACAACAAAGCACTTTACAGGCATTAGAACAAATGGTAATGCCTCCTGTTAGCACTAATAATACTGAATATCCGACTTACCAATCAAGAAACTCATTGGGACCACCTCAATCTTCTCAAAATCCTCTTTCGCCCGCAATGGGACTTAGAAATCCAATGGTTGAGCAGCAGTGGCCTCCACCGCCACAGCAACAACAGCCGCAACCTCAATCTCGGTCCCAACATATACCGAGCATGAATGGGAATCTAACTTTATTAGATCAAAATCAAAGTATACCACCCCCTTCACAATCGTTGCCACCTACACCAAATATACCAATTCAAAATATACAAAACCAAAATTTAGAACCAAATTTTTCTACCGAAGAAGTGCGTGGAGATATAAGTAAATCAATTTCAATTCCGGAAGCAAGCACTCCCGAAACTACTACTTCAATAAATTTACCTCCAGTCATTACTCAAAGTGATTTTAGTTCAGTAAGGTCGCCAATTTCGACGAACATGCCAGATAAACCTAGCAGTACTACTAATAATACAGAAGTATCGACTCCAAATAGTATTCACGACATACCTATATCTCATCCACCCACACCTACACCATCATCAACGACGGATGATAACGCAGCTAGTAATCAAGAATCCAGTCTTCCGGCCAATACAGAATCGTTAAAATCTATTGAAGATAGTAGTAATAGTAGTAATGCCACGCAACAACCTACTCAAAGTCAAAATAACACAACGAATTTCACGGACTTTACAAGTGTTTCTAGTATGACTAATTATAACAAAATTCCTTTACTACCGACTAAAACTAACATGGATGATTTAATGCCTTTGTACAGCCAGGAGCCTTCCTTAACTTCTTTATCACGTGATATTCCTCCCACTCCCGCATCTACAACACCCCAACCGTCTATACCAAATATAGCTTCTATTCCGCAAGCACCGCCTCAAGCTATGCTACAACATCCAATACCGCAACCAAATCAGCAGCCGCTGCAAATGTTGAATGCAGTTCAACCATCTTCTGCTCAAATGTTACCAAATATGACTCAAATACAGCCAGTTCATCCAACACCACCTCAACAATCAAATATACCAGCGAATCAAAATAATATACCACCTGGTCAGAATAATTTAGCGCCCGTTCAAAATCAACCAGTAGTACAACCACCACCACCACCATCTCAACATACTCAAAATATGCCACCTCATCCAAACCTAACAAACATACCGCCTCATTCTCAAACACCCGCAATTTTTGAGCAAAATCCAAACACAATGATGGGACCTGCGGGAATGCCAATGGGAGCACCTCCTAGACCTATGACGCATGGGATGCCAATGGGTATGGCTGGCATGCCGATGGGAATTGGAGCACCTCCTGGTATGGTAGCTGGAATGCCACCGATGCTACCTAATCAAGATATGGGTTATCAACCACCCATTAGTCATCATCAAGAACGCGCTGCGTTACAACAACAATTACAAGAACTTTATTGCATGCCACCAGCTCCGGAAAATCAAGATAAAATTTCACATTTACAAGAAAGGTTAAATATTTTAGCTCAACACGAAGCTAACGATCAATGTAATGGAGGACCTCAGTGTGTTCTACAAAGTCCCATATTTACGTCTCCCATGATTGACAGCCCTCAAGTTTCTAGTACAACTGGACGTGGGCGAGGTAAGGGTGCGCCGAGAACAAAGAAACCTCGCCAAAAGAAAAACGAAAAAGATGCGGTTATACAAATGCCTCAACCAGGTATTACTCCACCAATGGGAATGGTTCTTCCGACACAACCTTTACCTGTATCTGAAGATTGTGTCACACCAGGTGCAGGTTTAACTATACATTCGGCTGACATGACAGAAATAGGAATGGATCCCACATCTGATGATCTAGAATTAGACAAACAAAAGAAAGGTCGAAATACGAGAAAACCGCGCGAACCTAAAAAACCTAAAGAACCTAAACCACCAAAAGAACCTAAAATGCCAAAAGAAAGAAAAAAACGAGAACCTAAAGAACCCAAGGAACAACGAATAAAACGGAAATACGTCAGGAAAAAGAAATCTGACGGGGAAGACATTATCACAGATGACTCGTTTCAGAAATCTGCCGAAAGTGGAGAAGAAAATATTTGTGACATATCGCAAACGTCACAATCTATGTTAACTGAGGAATTTAGTTTATCCGAACCGGGAGAAATAACACTTCCAGAATCGACGAAGGAACCCGAACAAGCTCTAGCAGATTCTCAAACCTCGACTGAAGCACTTGTGGAAGTATTGAGTGAACCGGAAACAAAAAAAGACGAATACGCGTTTGAAGAGCAATCCAATTCTAATGAGGAAATAGAAAAAATGGTTAGAAAAACACCGAAACGAGTAAAACCGCCAGTTCCTAAAAAAGTTGTGTCAACAAAAGCTCGAACTTCCAGAAGTTCGGGATCTAGTAAAAGTAAAAAACGTAAAGGCTTGTTAACCGAGTCAGATGGAGAAGGTGAAGATTTAATTTCGACACCTCCACCATCGCCACCTGAAGATCCGGAAAACACTACACAAAAAAGACGATCTGCTAGAAATACACAAAGAAAAAAATATATCGATGATGTAATGATAAGATTTTCTGATGATGAATCTCCATCTGTTCCATCCAAAAGTAAAAAAGTTACAGCTCCGGCCCCACCTGTGGTTGCACCCACTCAACCTAGTATTCTGGAAATTTTGGAAGAACCCCCTCCTATAATAGATGTTGCTGGGAATAAACCGAACTATGTTTATGTAAATACAACAGACGAAGATGCTATGGTTGTGCAGTACGTATTATCATCGAGAATGAGTAAACGAGAAAAACTTATGGAGATTAAAAAAGATGAACCAAAAGTACAGGAAGAAGGGGAGAATACGTTGAATGAATCTAGTCAGAACCCAGAAAAGTTAGAAGATGGTGCCGAAGAAAAACAAAATACAGAAACATTTCCACCACTTTCCGAATTACCTGAAGAAAACAAAACCGAAGGTGCTGAGGAAAAGAAGTTTGAAATGGTTGTTGCTGATGTCGAAGAGTATTATGTAAAGTATCGGAATTTTTCATATTTGCATTGTGAGTGGAGAACGGAAGATGAACTATACAAAGGTGATAAAAGAATTGCTAATAAAATTAAACGTTTCAAACAAAAACAACAGCAACAATTGAATATTTTTGAATATCTTGATGATGAGCCTTTCAATCCTGATTACGTGGAAGTAGATCGTGTTTTAGATGTTGCCGAGCATATAGATCCCACTAGTCGTGAGACTATTAAACATTATCTGGTAAAATGGAGATCGCTTCAATACGAAGATAGTACATGGGAATTGGAGGAAGATGTTGATCCATTAAAAATACAACAATTTTTAATTTTTCGAGCCCTTCCACCTAAAGATAAGTGGAAACCGAAAAAAAGGCAACATCCAGATTTATGGACAAAGTTAGAACAATCTCAAGTTTACAAAGGAGGAAATATTTTACGTGAATATCAGTTGGAAGGATTGAATTGGTTGTTATTTTCATGGCATAATGGAAGAAATTGTATTTTAGCCGATGAAATGGGTTTGGGAAAAACGATTCAAAGTTTGACATTTATACATGCAGTACATGAGTTTGGTATCCGCGGCCCATTTTTGATTATTGCTCCTCTTTCGACAATTCCAAATTGGCAACGAGAAATCGAAGCTTGGACTGAACTTAATGTAATCGTGTATCATGGATCATCTGCGAGCAGAAATATGCTGCAAGAATATGAATATTATTATAAGAACGATAAGGGACAACCTATTAAGGAGATAACAAAATTTAATATTTTAATTACAACTTTTGAAATTATTGTAACTGATTTTGTTGATTTAAAAGGATTTAATTGGCGAGTTTGTATAATTGATGAAGCACATCGTTTAAAAAATAGAAATTGTAAGTTACTAGAAGGGTTACGACAATTAAACTTAGAACATCGTGTTCTGTTATCGGGAACACCTTTACAAAATAACGTAAATGAACTCTTCTCGTTATTGAACTTCTTAGAACCAACACAATTTCCAAATTCCGAACAATTTCTACAGGAATTTGGGGCATTAAAATCAGAACAGGAGGTACAAAAATTGCAGTGTATATTAAAACCAATGATGCTTAGAAGGTTAAAAGAAGATGTTGAAAAATCTTTGGCTCCGAAGGAAGAAACGGTTGTTGAAGTCGAGTTAACTAACATTCAAAAGAAGTATTATCGTGGTATTTTAGAACGAAATTTCTCATTTTTGCAGAAAGGTACAACTCAGGCTAATATACCGAATTTAATGAATACGATGATGGAACTTAGGAAATGCTGTATTCATCCTTATCTTTTAAATGGGGCTGAAGATCAAATTCAGTATGATTTTAAGATGCAGCACGGAGAAGATGCTGATGCTTATTATAAAGCACTTATACATTCTAGTGGTAAAATGGTTTTAATTGATAAGCTACTACCAAAATTACGGGCAAACGGACATCGTGTGCTATTGTTCAGTCAAATGGTGCGCTGTTTGGACATTCTCGAGGACTATCTTATGTACAGAAAATATCCCTTTGAAAGGATCGATGGTAGAATTCGTGGAAATTTACGACAAGCTGCCATCGATAGATTTTCTCGACCCGATTCTGATCGATTTATATTTTTGTTGTGTACCAAAGCTGGAGGGTTAGGTATTAATTTAACAGCTGCTGACACCGTTATTATATACGACAGTGATTGGAATCCTCAAAATGATTTACAAGCACAAGCAAGATGCCACAGAATTGGTCAGCAGAAGATGGTTAAAATCTACAGATTACTCTGTCGTAATACTTACGAAAGGGAAATGTTTGATAAAGCTTCTCTAAAGTTAGGCTTGGATAAAGCTGTGTTACAAAGTATGAATACGTCACAAGGTGGTAAGGAGTCTGGTAACCGTCAACTTTCGAAGAAAGAAATTGAAGATTTATTGAAAAAGGGGGCTTACGGAGCATTGCTCGATGAGGAAAACGATGGGGATAAATTTTGTGAAGAAGATATCGATATGATATTGGCACGACGAACTCAAGTTATTACGATGGAATCAGAGAAGGGCTCTACATTTTCTAAAGCCAGTTTTGCATCCAGTGCCAATAGATCAGACATTAATATTGATGATCCGGATTTTTGGAATAAATGGGCGAAAAGGGCAGATATTGATACAACCGAAAAAGATGAGACTGAAGATTTAGTGCTGTCTGAGCCTAGGCGCCGTACACAAATTAAAAGGTATGGTCACGACGAAAGTGCTATTGATATGTCGGAATTAGAAAGTTCAACTGATTCTGATGGTGAATGTGATGGTCTTTCGCTGGGTATGAGAAGTAGACGCAGCAAAAAGCTAAAGAAGAAACTAAGAAGTGATGATTACATGCCTAGAGATGGGGAGAGAGGTGACATTGTTTACGGTAGTTGGGCTAGAAGAGAATGCTTTATGGTTGAAAGAGGTTTATTAACATTCGGATGGGGTAGATGGCGAGAAATATTGGATCATTCTCAATTGAGGAAAGGATGGAAGGAGTCGGACATAGAAGACTGTGCACGAGTAATTGTAAGTATTTTGTCATTGTAGCATTGTTTTTATTATGCCAAATTGCAATTGGTAATAATCGAAAATATCGAGGGTTGTGAAACTGTAAATGCTTATTTATAATTAATGCTGTATACATAATAATAACTTGATGTTTCTAAAATGGCCAGGGCAAAAGTAAGCTGAGCACTAGACACATGTTCTGATAGCTTCATAAAGTGAAGTTTAGAACATGGTAACAGAAGAATGGTTCCACATTGGTAATTAATTATAAAACACATATTCAGATAATTAAATGTACAATTAAAGTAACATGCTATGCTCACTATAGAAAGGGTTACCAGATAAAAATGATAAATAAATAAATAGGAGGATTCACAAAACTTCAGATAATTAAATGCACTATTTTCAAATTAATACTCATATTAAAGTCACATGTTATGCAACCTTTGCACAAAATTAGCAGAGTGGTTCAAAAATTGATAAGTAGTTATATAATGGGTATAAGTTCTGATTATTAAATTCACCATTTAGAAAGATTATATAATTAAATGCACCAATTAAAAATGAATGCTCTTTTTTGAAGTTTAGAAAACGCTAGAAAAAGAATGGTTAAACCTTTAAGCGTTGGTAAATAATTATAAAACAAGTATTCAATTAATTAAATGCTAATTAAATGTACTTTAATATAACGGTACGTATGCTCGCTTTAGAAAGGGTTAGAAAAGTATGATACATAGCTGAATACGAGGATACACAAAACTTTAGATAATTAAATGCTCTATTCTCTTATTAAAAGTAACATATTACGCAACCTTTTCACGAAATTAGCAGAATGGTTCAAGCATTGATAAATAATTATATGATGGGTACAGGTTCTGGTTATTAAATTCACTATTTAAAAAGATTATACAATTAAATGCACTAATTAAAAATTAATGCTCTTGTTTGAAGTTTAGAAAACGCTGGAAGAATGGTTAAACGTTGGTAAATAATTAAACAAGTATTCGGATAATTAAATGATAATTAAATGTAGTAATTAAAGTAACGTTATGCTCACTTTAGTAAGGGTTAGCAGGAAAGTATGATGAATAAGTAAATAGGAGGATACACAAATCTTCAAATAATTAAATTTTGAAATTAATGCTCTTATTAAAAGCACATATTACGCAACCTTTACACGAAATTAGCAGAATGGTTCATGAATTGATAAATAATTATACAATGGGTACAAGTTCTGATTATTAAATTCACTGTTTAAAAAGATTATATAATTAAATGCACCAATTAAAAATGAATGCTCTTTTTGAAATTTAAAAAGAGCTAGAAAAAGAATTGTTAAACGTTGGTAAATAATTATAAAATTAGTATTCAAATAATTAAATGCTAATTAAATGTTCTTTAAAGTAACATTATACTGGCTTAGAAAGGGTTAGAAAAGTATGATAAATAGGTGAATAGGAGGTTACACAAAACTACAAATAATTAAATGCACTAGAAAAAGAATGGTTAAGCCGTTAAGCGTTGGTAAATAATTATAAAACAAGTATTCAAATAATTAAATGCTAATTAAATGTACTTTAATATAACGGTACGTATGCTCGCTTTGGAAAGGGTTAGAAAAGTTAGCTGAATATGAGGATACACCAAACTTCAGATAATTAAATGCTCTTGTTTAAAGTTTAGAAAATGCTGGAAGAATGGTTAAACGTTGGTAAATAATTAAACAAGTATTCGGATAATTAAATGATAATTAAATGTAGTAATTAAAGTAACGTTATGCTCACTTTAGTAAGGGTTAGCAGGAAAGTATGATGAATAAGTAAATAGGAGGATACACAAATCTTCAAATAATTAAATTTTGAAATTAATGCTCTTATTAAAAGCACATATTACGCAACCTTTACACGAAATTAGCAGAATGGTTCATGAATTGATAAATAATTATACAATGGGTACAAGTTCTGATTATTAAATTCACTGTTTAAAAAGATTATATAATTAAATGCACCAATTAAAAATGAATGCTCTTTTTGAAATTTAAAAAGAGCTAGAAAAAGAATTGTTAAACGTTGGTAAATAATTATAAAATTACTATTCAAATAATTAAATGCTAATTAAATGTTCTTTAAAGTAACATTATACTGGCTTAGAAAGGGTTAGAAAAGTATGATAAATAGGTGAATAGGAGGTTACACAAAACTACAAATAATTAAATGCACTAGAAAAAGAATGGTTAAGCCGTTAAGCGTTGGTAAATAATTATAAAACAAGTATTCAAATAATTAAATGCTAATTAAATGTACTTTAATATAAGTATATGCTGCTTTGGAAAGGGTTAGAAAAGTTAGCTGAATATGAGGATACACCAAACTTCAGATAATTAAATGCTCTTGTTTAAAGTTTAGAAAATGCTGAGAAGAATGGTTAAACGTTGGTAAATAATTAAACAAGTATTCGGATAATTAAATGATAATTAAATGTATAATTAAAGTAACGTTATGCTCACTTTAGTAAGGGTTAGCAGGAAAGTATGATGAATAAGTAAATAGGAGGATACACAAATCTTCAAATAATTAAATTTTGAAATTAATCTCTTATTAAAAGCACATATTAGGCAACCTTTACACAAAATTAGCAGAATGGTTCAGAATTGATAAATAATTATACAATGGGTAAAGTTCTGATTATTAAATTCACTTTTAAAAAGATTATATAATTAAATGCACTAATTAAAAATGATGCTCTTTTTGAAATTTAAAAAGACTAGAAGAAGAATTGTTAAACGTTGGTAAATAATTATAAAATTATATTCAAATAATTAAATGCTAATTAAATGTTCTATTAAAGTAACATTATACTGGCTTAGAAAGGGTTAGAAAAGTATGATAAATAGGTGAATAGGAGGTTACACAAACTCAAATAATTAAATGCACTAGAAAAGAATGGTTAACCGTTAAGCGTTGGTAAATAATTATAAAACAAGTATTCAAATAATTAAATGCTAATTAAGATTGATAAATAATTATATGATGGGTATAAGTTTTGATTATTAAATTCACTATTTAAAAAGATTATATAAATAAATTCACTAATTAAAAATGAATGCTCTTGTTTGAAGTTTAGAAAACGATAGAAGAAGAATGATTAAACATTGGTAAATAATTATACAAGTATTTGGATAATTAGATGCTAATTAAATGTACTAATTACAAGAACGTTATGCTCGGTTTAGTAAGAGTTAGCAGAAAAGTAAATAGAAGGATACACAAATCGTCAGATAATTAAATGCACTATTTTGAAATTAACACTTTTATTAAAAGTCACATATTAGGCAACATTTACACTAAATTAGCACAATGGTTCAAGAATTGCTAAATAATTATCTGATGGGTACATGTTCTGATTATTAAATTCACTATTAAAAAATATTATACAATTAAATGCACTAATTAAAAGTGAGTGCTCTTTTTTGAAGTTTAAAAAGCGCTAGAAGAAAAATGGTTAAACGTTGATGAATAATTATATAACAAGTACTCTGATAATTAAATGCTAATTAAATGTACTAATTAAAGTAACGTTATGCTCACTTTAATAGGGTTAGCAGAAAAGTGTGATAAATAGGTAAATAGGACGATACACAAATCTTCATATAATAAAATGCACTACTTTGAAATTAATACTCTTATTAAAAGTCACATATTACCCAACCATTACACATTAGCAGAATGGTTCAAGAATTGATAAGTAATTATACGATGGGTACTGATCATTAAGTTCACTATGTAAACAGATTATATAATTAAATGCACTAATTAAAAATGTATCCTTTTTTTGAAGATTAGAAAACGCTAGAAAAAGAATTGTTAAACGTGGCTAATTAATTCTAAAACTAGTATTTAAATAATTAAATGCTAATTAAATGTTCTTTAAAGTAACGGTATGCTCGCTTAGAAAGGGTTAGCAAAGTATGAACTATTTAAAGAGATTATATAATTAAATGCACTAATTAAAATTAATGCTCTTGTTTGAAGTTTAGAAAACGCTAGAAGAAGAATGGTTAAACGTTGGTAAATAATTAACAAGTATTCGGATAATTAAATGCTAGTTAAATGTACTAATTACTAAAACGTTATGTTCCCTTTAGTAAGGGTTAGCAGAAAAGTATGATAAATAAGTAAATAGGAGGATACACAAATCTTCAGATAATTAAATGCACTATTTTGAAATTAATACTCTTATTAAAAGTTACATATTACATAACCTTTACATGAAATTAGCAGAGTGGTTCAAGAATTGATAATTGATTATACGATGGGTACAAGTTCTGATTATTAAATTCACTGTTTAAAAAATTATATAATTAAATGCACTAATTAAAATGAATGCTCTTTTTTGAAGTTTAGAAAACGCTAGAAAAAGAATGGTTAAACGTTGGTAACTAATTATAAAACAAGCATTCAAATAACTAAATGCTAATTAAATGTACTAATTAAAGTAACGTTATTCTCGCTTTAGAAAGGGTTAGAAAATAGGTGAATAGGAGATTGCACAAAACTTCAGATAATTAAATTCACTATTTTCAAATTAATACTCTAAAGTCACATGTTATGCAACCTTTACATAAAATTAGCAGAATGTTTCAAATATTGATAAATAGTTATATGATGGGTATAAGCTCTGATTATTAAATTCACCATTTAGAAAGATTATATAATTAAATGCACTAATTAAAAATGAATGCTCTTTTCTGAAGTTTAGAAAACGTTAGAAAGTGGGTGGTTAAGCGTTGGTAAATAATTATAAAACTAGTATTCAAATAATTAAATGCTAATTAAATGTACTAATTAAAGTAATGTTATGCTCGCTTTAGAAATGATTAGAAAAATATGATAAATAGGTAAATAGGAGGATACACACAACTTCAGATAATTAATTGCACTGTTTTAAAATTAATACTCTTTTTAAAAGACACGTTTTGTTACCTTTACACCAAATTAGCAGAATGGTTCAAGAATGGATAAATAATTATACCATGGGTATCAGTTGTGATAATAAAATTCACTATTTAAAATGATTATATAATTAAATACACCAATTGGTAAATAATTATAAAACAAGTATTCAGAATATTAAATGCTAATTAAAATCACTTGTTATGCTCGCTTTAGAAAGGGTTAGCAGAAAAATGAGATACATAGATAAATAGAAGGATACACAAAACTTCAGATAATTAAATGCACTGAAGTTTAGAAAAAACAAAAAAATGGTTCCTCATTTGGTAAATAATTATGAAACACGTAAAAAAAGTAAACATATTCTGCTCACGTTTGAGAAAGTTAGCAGAGCAGTGTTTTAAAAGATAAATAGAATACAGATAATTAAATGCACTATTTAAAAATTAACATTCTTTTATTAAAAACTACGTGTTTTTGTACATTTAGGCAAAATTAATTAATTAAAATTTTAACCTTCTTTCTAGTCTTTAGAGAAAATTAAAAATTAATGCTCTTTTTGTTAAGTTTATAAAACGCTGACAGAAGAATGGTTTCAAATTGGTAAATAATTATAACACACTCACACACGCAAAAATATTCACATAATTAAATTTACTAATAAAAGTTTAATGCTTTTTTGTAGAAAGTAAACATGTTATGCTTGCTTTATAAATGGTTAGCAAAATAATGTTTCAAAAGATAAATAGCATACACTTAAGTTGAAATAATTAAATGCATTGTTTAAAAATCAATGCTCTTTTATTAAAAGCCAGATATTTTGCTACGTTCTAGACAAAATTAGCGGAATGGTCCAAGAAATGCTACATAATTATAGATAATTAAATGTACTACTTAAAATGTAATGCTTTTGTTAAAGTCACCTTTTGCTAGTTATAGAAAGATAGTAGAAAGACGGTTCAAAAATTGGAAATAATATTTTATATAATAGACGTAAAAGTTCGGACAATTTATGTTCGTTACACGCTCTAAAATGTAATACTTGATTCTTTTTTAGTAATAGGACAGGCACCAAGGTTAAGATGATTAAATGCTAATTAAATGCACTAATTTAAACATTCTTTTTCTTTATTTAAAGTTATATGTTCCTCTACCTTTACACAAATTTTGCCGAATGGTTCAAGAATTGATAAATAATTATAGATGGATATCAGTGCTGATAATTAAATTCACTATTTAAAAAAATTAGATAATTAAATGCACTAATTAAATTCTCCTTTTTGTAGTTATTAAATTTAATACTTTTTTTTAGAAAGTAAACATGTTATGCCCACTTTAGAATTAAGGTTAGCAAAACAATGTTTTAAAAGATAACTGGGGTACACAAAAGGACGGATAATGAATGCTCTTTTATTAAAAATTATATGTTCTGGTACATTTAGGCAAAAATTAAAGTCACGCTTTGCCAGCGTTACAGAAAGTAGAAGACTAATTGAAAAATTGATAAATAATATTGTATAAGGTAGACGTAAAAATTCGGATAATTAAATGCGCTTATTAGAAGTCACATGTTCTGCTAGCTGTAGAGAAAGTTGCTAGAACAATGGTTCAAAAATTGATAGATAAGTATACGATAGAAAAAAAACGTTCAGGTAATTAAATGCATTAATTAAAAATTTTAAAATGAATATTTTAAGGCTAGCAGAATATTTCCACTTTGGTAAACAACTATAAATTATTCAGATAGTTAAATGCTAATTAAATTTACTAATTAAAGTTTATGTTCGCTTTAGAAAATGTTTTTTTTTAATTGTGTACCTGAACAGGCTAAATTTGGACTATCGTGCTAAAGCACTCAGGAACACTTAGGAGGATGGATAGAGGACAGATGCCTATGCCTTAAATTAAATTAAATTGGTAGCAGAACAATGTTTTAAAAGATAATAAGACACACTTTAGTTCAGATAATAAAATGCGTTTTTAACAATTAAGTTAATTATCTTTTATTACCTTTGTATGGATGATGGATAGAGATAAAAGTAGTACATTGTTGGTTTGATCACATTGAGAGAATAAACAACGCAAGATTAACGAAGCAAATATGTGTGGGTGAGGCCTGGTAGGCCGCGTAAAACTTGGCTGAATGTAGTAGAATGTATGATAAAGGAAAGAAAGATAAGGAGTTTTAAAAATAAAAGGGCATGTCAGAGACAATGTATGAATGTTGCGGAAGCTAGGGAGGTATGCGAAGATAGGAAAGCATGGAGAAAGATTGTGAACGAAAAATAAGTAAGAGGCAGGGATTGTTTTGGCTACACCGCAAGGGAATGGTGTGAAGGTTAAGTTAAGTCTCTTTTATTAAAAAGCCACATGTTCTGCCACAATTCGTAAAAAATTAACAGAATGGTTCAAGAATTCATAAATAATTATAGGATGGATATAAGCACTCTGATGATGGACAGTAGTTCAGATAATTAAATGCACTAATTCTCCTTTTTTTAGAAATTAAACATGGTATGCTCAATTTAGAAAAGGTTAGCAGAACAATGTTTTAAAAGATAAGTGGGATACACAAAAGATCGGATAATTAATGTTTCTTTATTAAAAGCTGTATGTTCTGGTACATTTAGGCAAAATAATTATTTCGAATCTGAACTCTCTTTTTAAAGTCACGTTTGGCCAACTTTATAGAAAGTAGAAGAATAATTGAAAAATTGACAGATCATATTGTATAAAATTGGCGTAAAAGTTCGGATAATTAAATGCACTATTTATAAATGAATGTACTTATTAGTTATATGTTCCTTTAGCTGTAGAGAAAGTTGGCATAACAATGGTTCAGATATTGATAAATAAGTATACGATAGAAAATAAATGTTCAAGTAATTAAATTCATTAATTAAAAATAAATACTCTTTTTTTTAACGCTAGCCGAAGAACATCTGTTGTCAAATGTCTCTACTATAAAAAACAAGTAGCTAAACTGCAAATCAGTTTAATTGGAGTGCAAGTATTATAGCAATTAACTAATTTTTAAAATCTTACAATAAACAATGCTTCTTGCCATAAAAATCTTTCTGGCAATATTCTCATTTATTATCAAAATGTGAGGGGTATCCCTTCTAAAATGTTTGGGTTTTACAATGCCGTAGTTATTAATAATTACTCGATAATTGCAATTAACCGAAACATGGCTAAACTGCAATATAAATAATGAAGAATTATTCCACTTGGTACTCGGTATTTAGATCTGACCGTGATCCTGCTACTACTGGTTTGTCAAAAGGAGGCTGTTGAAACCAAGTACTATGCTGAAGTAGTACAAGTAAGTGAATTCTCTTATTTGCCATTAATTGATATTGTCGGTGTTAAATTAAAACTTCCATCTTGTATCCTTAATATTTTCGTAATTTATATATCTCCGTCCTGCACAGTCACGAATTACACAGATTTTGTTGACCTTTTTAGTAGTTTAAATTGTATGTGTTGTGGTAATTTACTAATATTAGGCGACTTCAATATACCTGACATGTATAACTACATAGTTAAAGGCACTTCTTCTACAATTAATGCAATGTTGAATTTATTTTCATTTTGAATATTAAACAATATAACTGTATTCTAAATACTTCTGAGGATTTACACCGTCCTGCACTCATAATGTCTTCTAATCTTATCAATATTCGATCTACCTATGCCACATCTAATAAAAAACATGAATATAATTTTTGTAAAGCACATCTCGCTGGCTTATACAATTCTCTTGTACGTACTAATTGGGACATTATTTATAGTTATGGGGATGTAGAGCAAATGATTTCTGAACTTTATAACATTATTTATAAAATAGTTGATGAATTTATACCTCATAAAAAATCATGTAATAAACTTGGAAAATTCCCCTGTTGGTTTACACACGATATTATTAAAAACCTCAAACTTAAACATCTATATTTGAAGAAATATAAAAAGTCTAAAGCTTCATCAGATTGCGCTGCATTTAATAATTTACGATCCAAGGTGAAGTACGATATTAGAAGTGCTTACAAAAAATTTACATAAGTAATATAGAGCTTTAATTTAAAACCAACCCAAAAAAGTTTTGATCTTTTGTGAACCATTCTTAAAATATTACATTCAATTCATCTATGTATTTTAACAGTGAACTGCTGCATAATCCCCAACAAATAGTTGATGCATTCGCCGAGTATTTTTTTAGTTGCTTTTCTTCTGAGAGTACTGCACACGTTTTAACTAAATATTCCCCCTACACCGAATTCTACATAAAAGTATTTACGGAGGATGAAGTTTTAAAGTCATTAAATAAGTTTAAAATTAGTATAACGTCTGGACGGGTCAGATACCTGCTTTTTTAATTAAAGAGTGTTCTTCTATTTTTGTGACTCCTCTAACTGCTATTTTCAATAAAATTTTAAACTCAAACGTATTTCCCACTATATGGAAAACTGCTAAGGAATCCAAGGCAGAAATTGCTAACTATACACCTGTTTCCTTATTATGTAATTTTTCTAAAGCATTCGAAACTCTGCTACACAATGATTTTATGTCTTGGGTTGCTAACAAAATTTCTGCAGCTCAACATGGGTTTTATCCTGGTCGGTCCACCATCACTAACCTATTTTGTGTCACCCAGTTTCTTGCTGAACGTCTAGATAATAAACAGCAGGTGGATGTCGTATATATATAGACCTACGTAAGACATTTAATACTATTAGTCACGGTGTACCTTTAAACTCTAAAATTTTGGTTTAATTAAACTTTTTAATTCATATTTCAGTAATCGCAGTTTTTTTGAGTTTACTACAATGATTATAACTCAGTAACTCAGCTCCAAACAATCCCTCAGGTGTGCCACAGAGCTCTATTTTGTTCTTTCGTTCTCACGTAAACTTAATGACATTATATTTCACTATAATGTAGATAGGTTGTCTTGAGTAGACCGGATGTTGTATGTGATCTTGGTGTAGTTTTCGATAAGAAATTGCCATTTTTCGCTCATGTAAATAAAGTTATAAACAAAAGCCTAGGCTTCATAATTCGAAATACTAAGAATTTTTCTATACAATCTGTTATTATTCTGTACAACTCTTATGTTCATGTGAAACTAGAATATGGAGCAGTGGTATGGTGCCCTTTCTACACTGTACATTAGTGCTCTTGAGAAGGTTCAAAGACGTTTTTTAAAGTATTTGTTTTTTTCCAAAATATAATCACTATCCACCTTGAAACTGAATGTTTATTGAATGAATATGTTTGTATCCTTAGAGGTTAGAACAAAGATGCACGCTGTAATATTTTTATACAAAGTCATATCGCCTTTAATCGACTGCACAGAGATTCTCAACATAATCCAATTTAGAGTTCCAAGATTTAATTCTCATTCAAGTAATGGGTTCCACCTACCTGCCACTCGAACTAACGTGCTTTGTACAGAATGATCTCCGCTTACTCTTCAATTGAAGCTAATCTGGATATTTTTTACTGCACTATTAAGCAGATCATATCGGCTCTAGTAACTCGTAATCTACCCATTTGTAATGTACCTTAAACCAACCTTTTTTGAATGTAGGTAAGCATTTAATCATAGACTCTACAATCTACATAGTAAATAATAATTTCTGTTTATTGTAAACTTGATACCGCTTGTTCTTCCCTAAGTAATTGGGCGCAGTATGCCTGTTAAGGAGAGTATTCCATTAATAATAATAAAAACAGTTCCTCATTGGTAAATAATTATAACGTATTCAGATAGTTAAATGCTAATTAAAGTTTATGTTCGCTTTAGAAAATGTTGGCAAAACTAATGTTTTAAAAGACAAATAGGGACACACTTTAATTCAGATAATTAAATGCATCTTTAACAATTATTCTCTTTTATTAAAAAGTGACAGGTTCTGCCAAAATTGGAAAAATAGGAGAATGGTTTAAGAATTGATAAATAATTATAGGATGGATATAAGCGCTCTGATAATGGACAGTAGTTCAGATAATTAAATGCATTAATTAAAAATGCTTTTTTTGTACTAATTAAACTGAATGCTTTTTTTCGAAACGAGAGTTCAGATGATTTAAATCGGTTGATTAAAATCACGATTCAAATCATGATTTTAATCAGCATGATTTTTTTTAATAAAAATCATGATTAATTTAGTTTAGAAGAGGGGGCTTAAATTTGAATACTTAAAAATGTATTTGTTCATAAAAAATAAAACCTTGATGCATTTTTATGTGGTACTATCTATTATTTATTATAATAATCGAAGATAAATTCAGCATTCAGCTTTTTAAAAAATAAAACTATTAAAAAATGTTTTTAATACAAAAAAGAGAACTATATTTAAAAAAAAACTAAATATTGCTGAACGTCTATAACCTAAGTGTTCTAATGCTTAAATAGAAATACTAGTTTAGCTGCTTTGTCACCGCCAAGTCTCTTTCTTATATCTCAATGTATGAATCCATAGGTAGAAAACATCCTCTCGATATCAGCAGAGAATGCACAGGCACACAAAATAGAAATCACTATAGGCAGCATGTGCTTAATTTCTGGAACATCTTCTTGGGAACTGCTGTTACATTTTTTATTATTTCATCCGAAAACATAGTTTTATGAAAAGGGTCCGACTTGCTTCCAACTTAATTAGTAATAGTAATAATCCTGTGTCTGTAAAATATTGGGAAATAATATCTAAAGCAACTCTCTTTTCTTCAGCTAGTAATGGATATTCTTTGTTTATATTTATTGTAGGATCTAACATTTATGCCAAAAAGTGAAAGGGTGTTAGAGCGTGAATATTTGATACTGACGCAAGCTTCTTTCTTCTACAAAACTGTCAGTGTGAAAAATAGCCATTAACTTTTTCCATGGTAAACTGTTCGAGTTAAAAATGCGCCTTTTTGTTGTATTATGTCAAGTGCTATAGAAATTGGTTTTAGCAGCTGTAGAAAATCTTCAGCCATCCTTTTAATATAGATATATGGAACTTTTTTAAAAATCATTCGATCAATTTCTTCTTGATGCTCTTCACATATTAATAATAATTTCGGCCATTCATTTACATAGATCTCAAGACAATCTGAAAGTGTATTCCATCGAACATCTTGGGGTAAGACCAATTTCTTGCCCCCTTTTTCTTTATACCAAGCAAATGGTTATTTCTGAAGTATTTCACAATTTGTACTATATGTTCTTTTACCTGCTTCTAAATCTTTGGAGAGCAAACAAAGCAAGTGCGCCGAACAACCATATGTAATTCTAGGATAACTGAACGACTCGGAAATTTCTTTCTTCATACTCACCATGTTGGCCGCATTATCTGTCACAATACTGGTAACTTTACAGTTATATTAATTTTTACAAGAGAACACTGTTTTCATCTTCTGCTATCAAAACGACACAGATTATCTTCTCATTATGTAAATTGGACCATCCATCTAACAATATACAAACTGTCCAGAAAACTTCTTAAAACATCTTCCTCAAATGTTTCATTCAGGATCGTTGACGAAAAAACTGAACTCTAGATGTAGGAACGTAACCGGGTCTTAGCATTTCTATGGCTTTTGCCTGTCCAATTCTTCTTATCTTGTGCAGTTCGCACGTAACAAAAGAACCCAAATGACCGCTACTTCCACTATTTTCACTTTCACCTACCCCTTTTTACAGTTCTCGCTTCTCTGTTTCCTTTGCAATTGGATAATTTCATTCTGGCTAGTACCTGACTGTGACAGACAATCACCACGAAGAGTTTCAACATCAATGATATCACTAGTTTTACATATTTCCCAGTGGCTTTTTAGTCTGTCCACTAGACCTTGCAATTCTTTACCATACTTTTTACACACTGCTCTGCAACCTAGTTTGTCAAACACTTTCTTTTGTACAAAATGTTGCCAATTACTAAATTCCTTTCTGCCCCGGCTTGTCATGACTCCAAATGTCTTGCCAGATTACTCACAGAACCAAAAATATTACTAATAACTAGAATAAGTGCGTGTCATCTAGCTGAGCGTTTTCTGTCAGTTTTACAAGTTCCAACAATTCCCCAAACACGCAAAACTGCGTGACCAAAATTTTCACGTTGACTTGTTGAGTTTTCTTCCTATCTGTACTATTTCTGCCTGCTAGGGTTGCAAACTTATATTAAACAAGTAACCCGCCTTTAAACGCCCATCAAACAAAAATTTGTGTGATTCTTAAATATCTGGTAATAAGACTAGAGAAGCATAAAATCTGCAAAAATCGTGATGTATAAAGGTATTTAGTTACGTAAATGATAGTTTTTATTACAAGTTAAACTCTATCCTAAACTACTAAATGCTTCAAAATAAAAACACATTTATGACCCCACTCGCAGTATGCAGTAAATAAAAAAGCTGACCTAAATTAGTAAGGTGGGTATAGAAAAAGACTTCTGGTAAATAGTTAAATTAAATATGAAATAACTATTTGAATCATCACAATTTCAAGAGTAAAGAATAAAGATTATTCTAATTTAATAATTTATATTCTAAATAAAAATGCATCAGCTCAATGAATGAATGCTGTTTCTTTACATTATCTTGTTTGTTGCAGTTCTTGTAGTTTTATAGTGGGTTTAACACTCCCATTGTAAGGCTTGAAAAATTGCTGACATTAAAAGGTTTTGACCGTTAAACGCGAACTTACAATATTTTACCTACACGTGTGAACGTGTAACTGTGAAGTTTTAATCGCTGCAAGCCTACTGCCTGCAAATATTTGTTTGCTTAACAAAAACATTAAAAAATAATCATCGATTTGAGTAAAGTATGCACGAAGAAAACCTTGGATAGATTGTATTGTAATAATTGAACATGACTATTGGGTTAATTATTTATACTAAATTAAATCAGAGGTGCCCTCCATATAGAAAAATGTATATTATATTGGTCTATTTAAATATAAATAATAAATAGAATAAAGTAGGTTTATATAATTTGAAGTAAATCGTAAATGTACATGTGTGTTTCTAAACAAATTTGAAAAATGTTATGGTGTGATGAAACAAGGAGCGAAGGAGTCCTGTGTATAGAAATGTTTCCTCTAAACCCCTTCCTGAGGGGAAATTATGTTTTTTCAACCGAAGGAAATACCATGGCAAACTAAACGATGTTTTCTTTCTGATATCTTAACCACATTAATAACTGTTAGTGTCTATTACTTTCAGAATTTAAATTAAATAATTGTATAAAGAAAATAAGCATTCAGAATATTTTCCTTGATTGTGTAATTGAACCCCAGGAATACGAATTTTCGGTCAAGTATGCAGACCTTATTACAATAGAAAATTGCTTTTTCGATTGTAGCTCAAAGAGGAGTTCCTACTTTGTGTATTATATACAGAACGTTACAGATTTTGATATCAATCACACTCGACCCAGACATGGAAAATATTTTTCTGTATATTTCATTTTTTTTATTATGGAACGCCCTTTAATTTTCACTTAAAATTGTTTGCAATTATTTTGATGCACTCTGTAATGTTCTCTTATTGTACAAGTGCAGTACAATATACTTTATCTCATTTCATTGTCCTCTAGTTAGATTGAGCTGAAAAGTCATTCTTAAATGTCTTAAAACAAAACATAAAACAAACACATTTTTGCCATAAATATACTGAAAGTGCATCACCATTACTGTGTGTTGAATTGCGTTTGACAATTATAAATATGAACAATCGATAACTGATTTCTCAAAATAATCTATTAATCAAACGATAGTTGGAAAATGATGAAAAAATACTACATAAACTTAAACAACTTGAGCAAAAGTAAATGTACAAAAATAACTAAATTCTACAACAAAAGCTTTGTGCATTAAACAACAAAAAAAAATTGTAAGAAAAAAGGAATACTGTATAATATTAAAGGTGATGGACAATACCTTACTAAGCCACTACATAATCGACAAGCTTAAGCAAAAATGAGTTTATAAAAATAAGTTTATACTCAAATGAAGTACTAATCAAAACGTTACTGGCGCATTAAAATTTATATCAATAATATAACATGTGTAGTGAAACAGAAAAATTGACGTTATAGTGAATTTATTATATCCCATAAATCAGAATGATAGTTGTTACATGAATTGCATATTCTGTTGAAATGTGTATACAGATTGTATGAATTGGTGAGTTCCGTAATATATGGGTATACAGCACAGAGCAATAGAAGGTAATTTAGACACGTGAAGTTTATGTGGGAACCCAGATGCTTAATAAACTTAGAAGTTACAAAGAGTCTACCTTATTGTGAACTATATTGTAAAGAAAGATACCATTATTCCTAATTCTCCTTTCCAATAAGGAACAAAGATCAAATCGTGATAACAGTAACGAGTTTGGGTGTCCTCTCGCTGGACATATACATTCAACTCTATAAAAACTTACACATTCTAAACGTGATGTCACTTTTGGTAGAAGGGTTCCAAATTAATGCACTATTCTATCTTAGAGTGAACAAATGTAAAATACAAAGATGTTAGTGTAGTTACATTGGTAAATGATTTGTCATTGCGCCTAATAAAGTCAAGTGACTTACCGAGGAATGGGCTTTCTGTATGTGGTTAAAAAAGAAGAAACTGGCATCAAAATGGACACCTAAGTCTCTAATAAACGTTGAACGGTGAGAACCTATGGTATAATCATATTTAATTGGATGATGTATGTGGTAATATGAAATAATCTTACGTTTGGAAACGTTTAGTGTAAGATGGTTCATGGTACACCAGTTTAAAAGCTTATTAAGTTGATTTTGCAATGAGCAACAATCGCTAATGTTTGATACTGTCGCATATAACTACAAACAGCAGTAAATTACGACTTAAAAGAGCGCATAAGTATCAATGAATAATAAAAACAATAAAGGGCCGAAATTCGAGCCCAGAAGGACTCGAGATGAATAAAAAAAAGGTGACCTATGTTGGTTATAAATTACGTACTGGGTACAGTTCGTTAGATATTACTAAAAAAATAATAAAAGATCGACCCTAAAGCCGAAATGATTTAACAAGAGGATAAATTCGCGAGTGTAGAATCATTTAAAAAACTTGTAAAATTCTACAGAATACTGGTCTGCGTTTTGTAATTTACATCACATCTCGACTTTTTAACACTAGACATACCCTGACAATTTTCTAGATACTTGGAAAGGTTTTAAGAGAAAGACTAAATAGGCCACACAAAGGTTTTTTTAAAATATCTGTATAGACAATCTCTACCTAGGAAACTGGGAATCTGGTCATGTCCAGCTGTATTCTTATTAGCCAACTTTTTCCTAGTATTATACATATCAGCCTCTATAACTTTGTCAATTGATCAGCAAGGTAGATTTTTACAGACTGCTGCAAGTTTTATGGATTAGCACTAACCGGCTGATACACACTAGCGAACTAATCAGCGAATCCATTCACTATTTCTTGTGGCGTGTGTAAGAAAGGATAAAAAATATTTAGGATTACTGAAAATTGATTGTTGAACAGTAACAATATGATTTTGGTATGATACTTGATTTGTGATTAACTAACCTCTAATAGCATATTTAAATTCTCAAGATCAGAATGGATGTTATATTTACTTTAGCACTTAAGACATTTAGCTTTAATATGAACATAACAGATTATTTCGTATCTAAACCACTTGAGATAACTGCATCTCACATTGCGATAGTATGGTACAAATAAATCAAATACTTTATACAATTTATCATAAAACTGAGCACAAGCTAGATCAGCATCACTACAATTGTTTAAAAAATATCAAATATAACTTTATATAAACAGCTTTCTTAAAATTGTAATAATGCTCTCTACGATTTATAGGAAACATTGACTGTCTCTCATGTTTATAATTAACATTAATCAACAACGCGGGATGATTAAATAGTCAGAGGATCAGTATCTCAGGCAACTTCACTTGAACAATTGTTTATAAATTCTTTGTTTGACATTAGTATGATTGCACTGACAAGTTTAAAATGTCCATAAAATCATTTATTAATCTCCTCTTATTGTTCTTCATGGTAATGTTGTTGAAATGAAGTATGTTAAATTTAATGTTGAATAAGGGTATACGATTATTCATATAATTAATTAAATGATCGATCAGTCAAATGATGGTTAGAGAACATCTCTCTCTAGAGAGAAATAAATAACGCATTTAATAAAAAAATACTTTGGTAAATGTTTAATTTATTCTTGTTTTTAGTGCAAATATAATGTAAAACATAGTGTAATATATAAACTTGAGCGATATGAGCAGAAAGTTTGTTGTGGAATACAGGTGTAGGATTATAGCAATAGATAATCAATTAATCCATTAGACAAATAATCAATCAGTGAAAAGATAGTTGGAGAACGTTACTCTAGAGAGAAGTAAATAGTGCATGCAACTAAAAATGTAATTGGGTGAAAGCTTAATTTATTCTTGTTTTTAGCGCAAATGTAATGTAAATCAAAGTGGAATATATTATATAAACTAGGGCGGTAAGGGCAGAAAGCTTAATGTGGAATAGAGAGGTACAATTATAAGTTTGAACAATCGATAATCAACTAGTCAAGTAGTCATATACTTAATTAAATAATCGATCAGTCAAAGGACAGTTGGAGAACGTCAATCTAGAGAGAAATAAATAATGCATACAATAAAAATATAATTGGGTAAAAGTTTAATTTATTCTTGTTTTTAGCGCAAATATAAAGTAAAACAAAGTGGAATATAGTATGTAAACTTGAGCGGTATGGGCAGAAAGTTTAATGAGGAATAGGGTGTACGATTATAGTTTGAGCAATAGATAATCAAGTAATCGATTGTGATTCAATCGATTAATCAAATAATCAATGGATAGTTGCAGAATGTCACTCTAGAGAGAAATAACAATGCATGCAATAAAAATAGAATTGGGTAAATGTTACATTTATTTATGTTTTGAATGCAAATATGATGTGAAACAAAGTGGAATATAATACATAAACTTGTGCGGTATGTGCAGAAAATTTAATGTGAAATAGGGGTGCATGATTATAGTTTGTGCAATTGATAATTAATCGATTAGTCATATAGTTAATTAAATAATAGATCAGTCAAGCCATAGTTTGAGAACGTTGCTCTAGAGATAAATAATGCAAGCAATAAAAATAATTAGGTAAAAGATTCATTTATTCTGGTTTTTAGTGCACATATGATGTAAAACAAACTGGAATATAATATATACACTTAGCGATATAGGCTTTAATGTTGAATAAAGGTGTAGGATTCCAAGTTTGCACAATCAATAATCGATCAATCATACAAAAGGTTAATCATATGATCGATTAATCAAACAATAGTTAGGTAGGGAACATCAGTGTAAAAGTTAAATTTGTTTTTGTTTTTAGTGCAAATATAATGTCAACATGGTGCAATAGAATATATATGCCGGCATGGGCAGAAAGTTTAATGTGGAATAGAGGTATACGACTATAAGTTTAAACAATTGATAATAAATGAATCGATTAGTCATATAATTAATCAAATAATCGATCAGTCAAACGAGAGAGAGAAATAAGTATAAATCAAAGTGAAGATAATACACCTGGTGTTAACGAAATCATTATATGTACCTTAACTGTAAAAACACGAGATAGAAATTTGAAATTTGGGATGAAGATTTAGTGGATAAAAATACATTTTTTGACATTAAAGCAGCTGACTATCACTACCGGAAATGGACTTATTTTTCTTATTTTAAATAGGACCCTATCAATTTTTTTTCATAGAAGGATACCTCTAAATTCCCACTCCAATGATGTATCACAAGTCGTCTTTTGTTTTCAAAATGGCGGTTCAGGCGGATTTTTTGTTGATTTCAATGTTCCGCTATCTTAAATAAGTACTCGTTATTTTAGAAAATAATTCAATGAATAGTCCAAGAATATTATTTATTTTTAATCTCTTCATTGGAATTTATAAAATTCTGCTTAAATAATTAGTATTAGTATTTGTGATGTGTTATAAAATAATAGTAATAAATAAAATACCGTTCTTTCAAGAATGTCCTTATTTAGAATAAAATTCAGTTTACATTTACTCAGTATGCTTTGAAAAAACAATTGAATGCAAACTCTTCGCAGTGTTAAAAACGTAGGGCATGATATACCTATTATTTGGATTAATTAAAACTTTCAGTTACTGTAGAGTTCAAAACTGTCAATTAAAAAAAAACAGCATGTAGTTGACGTAGAATCAGCTAGGCATTTACTCAAGTAGGCTTGGAAAAACACTAGTACTTGAATGGAAATAATAATTGTCGGATAGTTTAATTTCCAAAACGTTGTAGTTGCGATATATTCGAGTTGTTAAAAGTTAAAATAATTTGTTTAAAATGCCATTTTATACTGGGGAAAAACAAATTAATATGTTGATCATTTATGGCGAATGTCTGAGAAATTCCAGAGCTCAGCAAGATTATACGCTGAAAGGTATCCAGATCTCCACGCACCGCATTTTACCTATTTTCCGTATTTAGAAGATTATTTGAAATATGGATGTATTGAAGGTGGCAATGAAATTTTTATTATAAATGAAGAAAGTGAAATAAATGTACCAGCTTATATTGAATATAATCGCACCACTTCTTTGCGCGAGATTGCTTTAAATTTAAATATTAGCCATGAAAGCGTAAGAAGAATATAAAAAAAGCATAGTTTTACGTCTGATAAGTACCAAATTCACCATCATTTATGTGGAAATGATTTTCCTAGAAGACTTGCATATTAGAATTGGTTTCTAGAAAATTACAATCGAGGGCAAACATTTCATCACAAAATGCTTTATTCAGATGAATCAAGATTTACCAATCTGGGAATGTTTAACTGACAAAATACCAGATATTGGGCCACGGAAAACCGCAAGTTAGTAAGAGATGGAGCATTCCAGGAACGGTTTGGAATTGACGTTTGGTTAGGAATCGTTGGAACCCATATTATAGGACCAATTTTTTTCGATCTACCCCGGGATGGACCGATATTTCTACATTTTCTACATAACGAAATTAAACTTTTTTTAAATAATCTTCCAGCAAACAATTACATATTTCAGCAAGATGGTGCAACTGCCCACAACTCACAAATTGCGACTAATTATTTAAATCAGAGATTTGGCCAACAATGGTTGGGAACAAATGTCCCTACAAGGTGGCCCGCTAGGTCAACTGATTTAACCCCATTGGATTTTTCCATTTGGGGCTACTTAAAGGAAAAGGTCTACAAAACACCACCTGCAACTCTAGAAAATCTTCAACACCGAATACATCAAGCAATACAAAGTATTTCAAGGAATCAATTAGAAAATGTTTTGCGAGAAAATATTAGAAGAGTTTTATTATGCTGGGATCAGGAGGGCCGAGGAATAGAACATTTAATAGAATAATGTAATTTTGTAAGCTTTTCTACATTTCAGTGTTTTGTTATGACTTTATATTTATTGTTCGTTACCTTGTAGAATCCCTAGGTATAAAAATTATTTTTTTTTTAATTACATCCAAAAAAAGTCCAATTTTAATTCTTTTTATGTCCAGCTGATTTAGAAGTTATCTTTTGTTGGTGTTGTTTATAGATAGTATAATGAATTAGTATTTACTGCTTTCTATTTGAAATATTGGTGAAATTTTTTTCTAAACATTAGTCATTTTCGTACAACGTAGAATCACAAATACTAATTATTTAAGCAGAATTTTATAAATTCCAATTAAGAGACAAAAAATAAATAATATTCTTGGACTATTCATTGAATTATTTTGTAAAATAACGAGTACTTACTTCAAAATGGCGAAACATTGAAAACAACAAAAACTCCGCCTGAACCGTCATTTTGAAAATAAAACACGTCTTGTGATACATCATTGGAATGGGAATTTAGAGAGGTATCATTCTATGAAAAAAATTGATAGGTTCCTATTTAGAATAAGAAAAATAATGCCACTTCCGGTAAAACCGTAAGTGATAGCCAGCTGTTTTTAATGTCAAAAAATGTATTTAATCCCAAATTTCTTGTTTTAACAAAGTTAAGGTATCTATAATGATTTAGTTGACACCAGGTATAAACTAGGGTGTTAAGGGCGGAAAATTTAATGTGGAATAGACAGGTACGGTTATAAGTTTGAGCAATTGATAATCAATTAATTGAGTAGTCATATAATTAATCAAATAATCGATCAGTTGGAGAATCTCACTTTAGTGAAAATAAATAATGCATTCAATACAAATATTATATTTATATTTATGTTTTTAGTGCAATTAGAATGTAAAACAAAATGCAATATAATATATGAATGTGAGTGGTATGGGCAGAAAGTTTAATGTGGAATACGAATAGGGGTGTGCAATTGTAAGTTTGAGCAATCAATAATTGATTAATAAAATAATCGCATTATTTATACTATTGATTAATCATATGATTGAATAGTCATGTAATGCATTAATCAAACAATAGTTATTTGGAGACTGTCAGTCTAGGGGGAAATGAGCAATGCATGCAATAAAAATATAATTGGGTAAAAGTTAAATTTATTCGTGTTTTTAGTGCACTATTTGTGTAAATAGTGCAATGAAATATATAAACTAATGTGGAATAGGGGTGTGCGATTGTAAGCTTGAACAATCGATGACCAATTTTTTTTGTGAATAATAAAATATTTTCAAAAATTTATCAACACTCAATTAATCAATTTAATCAATATTTTCGCCCAGCTCTAAAGATGGTCATTTAAAAATTGTTTTTATACAGTGCAAAATATAATTAAATATATTAATTTGTTTATAATCATTGTTTTTACAAAAGTTTTGATATCATAATGTAAAAGATAAGCTGTGACAACTTTAGTGTAACATTTTTATTTTGAAACCTATGCAAAAATGATGAGAGAGTAGCACATCAAGAATAATTCTACAGTAATAATAAGAATTTATTATCCAACAGTAGTAATTGTTACAATTTTTAATATATGTTTTTTTAGTTGCTGTACTGCCTGCGGTTTTATCGAGGGGATGAAAAAATTCGTAGTTTCATTTGGGATTTAATAACACCATGCGAGAATGGAGAGGGAATGAAAATTACCAGGAATCATCACGGATTAAAGGATCCAGTACCGAGAGGTATCCGAAATAAAAATAAGAAGAAAAGCAGAGATTCTCGGCATGCTGCTCTTACAGATCCCAATCATTGGAGTAAGAACGAGAAGTACGACGGAGACATCTTCTTAGAGAGCAACTACAAAAAGCATCTGGGTCGACATGCAAACAAGTAAGATAAGATTAAAGATGTGTGAAGTCGGCTACAAGGCAATTTGGAACGAAATATTTAATAAGTAATTTGGAGGTATAGAAAAAATTAATTAGTAGAGTATGTAACATAATCATTTGTTTATGTATGTAAAAATTGATTGTTGCTCAAGTTCACTTATAGTATATGCGTAGCCAACTTCACAATCTTTACAATGATGAACTACATGCTAATTTAGAAATTACGTAAGGTACTTTATGAAATCAACCTTTCTCATTTTTTCTGAGATATGGATATTTAAGTATAGTTAAATTGTTAAAGAATTAAATAAAAACGTTATTATTATATATTTCAGGGTTCTTCTGCGAGTTCGTATGTTATATTACATAAAACACGAAATAATTGGTGATTTGGTTCAACATATAGCCGATGGAGTGCATGCAAGGTAAAGTATAAATGTTTACTTTATTTTATAATATTTTGTACTCTTAAGTGTTTTTTGGAGCATAAAATTTATTTTAAACAATTATTTTAATATTTGGTTTAGGTATCGCTATTAACAAAAAAAACCGATTCATTTAGTGTACTGACATTATTGTTGGGAATCAGTCTTGCTTTAATTTTATTAACTTGTATGCATGCCAATGCTTGTGGCTATGCTAGATGCTTCGCGAGACTCATGTAAAACATTCCACTTTCATGTTCACATTTTTATTTTGTTGTATAATTTTAAACAATTCAACATACATGTGTGTGCGTGTGGTGAATAAAATCGTCTCTTTTTTACCAAATATTTAAAGCTTACATCGCTTATTTTTAACCCTATTTAATTTATTATTTATTAATAACACTAATATTAATTTATGAATTGGTTCCCGACCCTTTTGAATTAAAATAGAGCGGTACGGCACTTGGTACCAAATTTCTCTTTAGACCTTCGAATAAATTACAAAATAAAATTAACTGAAAACTGCTGTCTAAGTGGATTACATGGTTTTGGAACTTGTAAAAACGTTCTTCCCTTACGTCAGAAGTGGACAGTGATTTAAAGAAAATTTGTAAATATTTGAGTCTCAGAAAAGTAAAATTTATCAAAATTGACAATTGGCAACGTTATTCACAGTGCCCTGCCGGTAAATCCTCCCATAACGGAGCAATTGCCTTGTGAGTGGTGGGATACAGAATGCGACAAGTCTCTGCTAGTGGGCACTTGGAAGCACGGCTATGAAAATTATACGGAGATGCGTGCAGACCCCACCCTATGTTTCCTGTCCCGCTGTGGTCCGCCCTCTGCCCGAGAGCTCCAGCTGGCTTCTAACACGCAACCCCCCACGCCTGCACTGTAAGTAGTCATAGTCCCCCTTTAGCATTCATATATCGTCGTAGCCATCGCCAGATTATTATTGTTTACTAACCAAGGAATATGCTGCAGGTATTTTTACAATTTTTTTTTGTCCAATGTGTTATTATTTGGTATTGTGCAGCCATAGCTTGGCTAATATGTTATAACTTTGGTAAACGTTTGCATGTGGTTTCTTAATTTTGGCACTTATATGTTACTTAGCCTATACTTTTGGGAAAACATTAGAATTATGTGAAAGTTATAATTCGGTGCTTGCTACTGACAATAAAACAGAATAGTAAATTTGATCCGAATATTATTATTTTACTCATTTTATAGTCATTTCATCAAAACAGTAGTGCATACTTAAAAATTGCTTTGCTTTATTGTACTAAACACTTCAACGATAAATATTCAGATTAACACAAAATGCTACAATTTTTAGGTAATTGTGTTTTTCTGTTAAGTAGTATATGAATGTCAACTCACTACAAAAATTAATTATACATCTATCACATTGTGTTAGGATTACTTCTTTTTACCAAAAAGTGGTCATCTAATACTTCACACTATGTATCATATAGTATAAAGTTTATAATACTTTGCATGTACCGGCTGTCCCAAATTCGAGGCGTATCATTCGGATCTTGAAAACGGTAAAGAGAAGCGGCTAAATTGTGGCAAAGTTGCGCATTGAAGGAAACAATAATTACACGTAATCAGATTTCAAATATTTTCTTTTGTTTTTGAGATAAATCAAAACAAGTGATTTCTCGGTTTTATGTTTTTATTTTTTTGTAGAGCTATTTAAATAGAAATCAAAAAATAGTGTCATTTTTTATTGTCTTTAATGTCATGTCATCTACATACCTATCTGACGTTTCAGATTCCCACATTCATCATCAACTTAATTTTTTTAAATACGGACCTGGATTTTTTTTTAACTTTACAAATCGCTTATTTCATTGTAGTTCCCATAACATATATCAAGTTAGGTTGGAGTATTAGTTTCATACACAAACAATCATCAAGGTCCTAATATAATTATAATTGTTTTCAATACGGCCCTGTTGTAATTTTTTAAAGAATTTTTGAAGATTTTTATTGTGATGGTCATCATAACATCTACTGGGAAGAAGTTGAATATTCGTTTCATATAGAAAACACAATAAGAACATAGGTATATGGAATAAAAAACAATGAAAACTACTAAACACTAAAGGACATAAAGAATACGTAAAAACCATTACAGCAAGTGCTCAAAAATGTATCCCCGTTCTTGAATCTTACCCGATTTTTTAACTTAATGACAGCTCTTTCAAGATGTCTACGTGGAATGGATCATATCTCTCGTATTAAATTATTTCTTAAAATGTCTATCTTGGGGTTATCCTTATATAGACGATTTTTTAAATTAACTCATGTATAAAAAATCTCATTAGACGCAGTGCAATTGTCACTTTGACAGCGGCAAAATTAACCTATAGCTTTTACAGCAACAAATGCAATACTGGTTTTTTCACGTATTTGTTTTCTAATCAATTATCGCAGTTTCCGTTCCCATATACTGTAGATTCAAATGCCAACTACACACATATTGAACTACATTGATGTTTCAAAATTTTTTGTTTGTTAAATTACTCTGCTGAATTACACTCAAGGTTTGTATTTATACGTGTAAATTTGTGTTGTTTAAATGCAAATCTGTTTCCTTTAGCAATTTGACTCGAAAAATTGTCAACCTAAAAATGTTCGACCTTCGGTGTCGCATTTTTATTTTAGTTTTTCTCGTCTAATTGCTAGGAAACATATTTTTATTAAACAACACAAGCTTACTCGGTAAAATACAAACCTCTTGTGCAATTATAAGTGAGAATTTTATTTTTCGAATATTTGTAATGTTATTTTCCGTTTTCTAGACAAAACGAATATTCACCTTCATTCCAGTAGATGTTATGATGACCATCACAATAAAAATTTCCAAAAATTACAGGACCGCATTGAAAACAATTATAATTATATTAGGAGTTTGATGATGACTCTTTAGGTACGAAACAAATACTCCAACCTAACTTCGTATATTAGTATATGTTATGGTAACCACAATGAAATAAGTAATTTGTAAAGTTAAAAAAAAATCTAGGTCCGTATTTAAAAAAATTAAGTTGATGATGAATGTGGGAATCGAAGCGTCAGATGGATATGTAAATGACATGATATTAAAGACAATAAAAAATAACAATGAAGAAGTGTAAACTCTTTTTTGATTTCGTTTTAAATGGCTTTATATAAAAATAAAAACAAAAATCTGAGAAATCACTTGTTTTCAATTATCTCAAAAACAAAAGAAAATATTTGAAATCTGATTGCGTCTAATTATTGTTTCCTTAAATGCGCAATTTTGCCACAAATTAACCGTTTGTCTATCTCTTGCCGTTTTCGAGATCCCAATGATACGCCTCGAATTTGGGACACACGGTACACCGTCCTAATTTTGATGCCCAGTATTGTGAACTTCCTTATTATTAAAGACAGAAAGGGAGAAAGTATGAAAGGTTTAGAAGATCTTAAGCACGATTATCGATGCGGTTTAGTATGCGGTCTATCTACCCTTTGCGATGTACCTAATAATATATTTAAATTATCTTAAATGATGTATTGTTAATTTCTTTTTAATTAATTCCTATAATAATAAAATACACCCTTTTCGACAAATCGAAATTAAATGAAGGGTACTTGTAGGAATATAATAGAAATTATCTCCGGTTTATTATGCGGTCTACCTGTTTGTCAATAAATATAATAGATATTTAAATGATCACCAGTATTGTTAATTTCTTTTTAATTAATTCCTATAATAATAAAATACACCCTTTTCGACAAATCGAAATTAAATGAAGGGTACTTGTAGGAATATAATAGAAATTATCTCCGGTTTATTATGCAGTCTACCTGTTTGTCAATAAATATAATAGATATTTAAATGATCACCAGTATTGTTAATTTCTTTTTAATTAATTCCTATAATAATAAAATATCCCTTTTCGACAAATCGAAATTAAATGAAGGGCACTTATAGAAATATAATAGAAATTATCTCCGGTTTATTATGTACTGTATATCGTACTTAACTTGTAAATATAATGTAACCAATAAATAATTTTTTAACATTTATTTAGTATTTTATTTTTCATTTTCAATGTAGACACGCGTGTTAAACCAAATAAGCTTGGGTAGCATACTTAATCAGATAACCTTAGGTAGACCGCATACTAAACCGGCACCCGATTATTTAGGTTTAGTAATATATGAAACAAAGTTAAATTTGCCATTCTAATATTTTTAAAAGTTGTGTGTCATTAAGACACATTTTTGGTGTTAGAAACTTACATTCTTTTGTGCTTGGGTTATCAGCTCTATCTGTAGTTTTTTTTATGGTAGCCATATTTCTTTTACAATTGGTTTTAATTGGTAGGCAAGCTTTGCAATGGTGTATCTTATGTCATTTTTAATTTTATGTTATTAATAATTGAAAAGGATGATAGTGTTTGAGTTTGTGTAGAGGAAAATAACAATCGTTTATTGTTACAACTGAAATTATGCATTTCACAAGTAGGAATTTTAAAGTTGCTTATAATATGTTTTGTGCAATCTTTCCTAAAACATTACAACTAAATAGAACAATTTTTGAATGTATAAAAAGCAACTTATTGAGTTTTGGAAGTTTTGAGGCAAGAACAATGTACAAACAAACAAAATATACCCATGTACCACACAAAAATTTAAAAACACCGAACGCGTTTCAATTGCCAAGCTATCATCATCAGTGGTTTACCGCTGATGATAGCTATTTAAACGCGTTCGGTGTATTTTAATTTTTGTGTGGTATGTGGGTATACTTTGTTACAGGTCCTGTCACAATTCCAATGTACCAGATTGTTCAAAAAGTACAAAATTTATACTCAAACGACTAAATGCAAAAAACTAGTTGACTTTTCTTTGGGCAGTCGTAAATTTTGATCGTTAGCAAAAGTCATCAGTAAAAACTTTTTTATACGTCTTCATTTCCTCACATGGCATCTTATGACGGATCTGTAGTTGCTGATTCTGTAGAAAAATCCGATCTTTTTGTGGATTTATGTGCATCAAACGTGTGTTTTTGATTTTTCTGAAAAAGATATCCCAAGTCAACTCTTTTTCATAGACTATGAAACCTACTCATTTTCGATACAAGCTCCTAGAATCGATCATCAATAGGCTTGGTGTCAATAAGGCGACCGGCCTAGACGGTATCCCATCTATTGTTCTTAAGAAATGTTCCCTCGAACTTGTACCAGTCCTATATAAGCTCTATTCGATCTTTATGTCTTCCAGAGAATTGCCTTCATTATGGAAGTCTGCAGAAGTTCAATCTACTCCCAAAAAAGGCGACTGATCCACCTAACTACCAACCTAATTGCCATCATCTCCATTTTGTCTTGTCATGGAAAATTGGCAATTACTCTTTTTCCTTGAGTCTAAAAAGCCCTTTGTTACCACCAATATGGGTTTAGACAGATCCGTTCAGCAAGTGATCTTCTTTCATATATGATTCAAGTTTAGAGCAGTACATTAAACAATCTGGTAAAACAGTTGTAGTTCCTGTAGATATCTCAAATGCATTTGACCAAGTTTGGCATCAGTGTTTACTTGCCAAACTCACCTTGTTTGGGTTAAATGACAACTCTCACCACTGTTTTTCCAGTTTCGTTTATAAAAGACGAATACGTGTCCTAGTTCATGGCTGCTTTTCAAAGGAAATTGATATTAACCGGGACATACCACAGGGATCAGTGATAACTCCTATACTTTTTCTTATTACACATAAATGATCTTATTTCTTCAATCACTAACCCAATCCATTGCTTTGCCAACAACAGCACTCTTCATTGTAATTCACCTCAGTCTGCTCATAATAGTAATCCACCTTCTATCTCAAATCAAGACATTAAAGTTGAAATGGTCATTTCAATCAACAAAGACATCCAACATAACCTGGAATGGATTCGTAATAATCTAGTTAAATCGATCATTTTCTGTATGAATGGATTACATCTTAAGTTTTCGCACTCTATTATTGAGTTGAGAATAATCACTGTATTTTCAAATCTATCATAGGTTGATCATCTTCTGTCAGCCAACAAAGCAGCTGCTCGTAAAATAGGCTTTTGTACATCTTAAGACCACAGGGAGAAAACAATCTAAGTCACAATATAATAGTTAGGAGATATCTGTGGTTTATGATTTCAAACCCCATAAAATTGAAAATAGGAAGTTAACATGCGCAAAAAATTGTATAAGTTTTATTCAACATATGCATTCTATCATAAAATGTGTATCTTAACATAATTTTTTGATGTAAAAGTTCATAAAAAATTAATAAGCGATCCAAGTCCACAAACAAAGAAATAATGTGAACGAAGTCCTTTTCTTACAAAGCCTGTAAAAAAATTAAAAACAAATTAAAAAAATAAAGTAAGACTAATTTTTCTCTCACATCAAATTCATCCTCACTTGTGTGTGGTATGTACGGTAGCTCCATGTAGTAACTATCTCCCGATAAGAAAGATGTTGATTCCATCAACTGTAGGTATTAATCTGGAGTACAACGGCTCAGGAGTTAAATTACAAGGCTAGGCTTGATTGCGGTTCACAACGACAAAATGTTCATAGCCACCATTAGTGGCGAATTGCCTTACGGCCACTGTTTACGGTTGTTCGGTTCTAATTTTCAGTTCTCTCACCGGTCAAGTCGGAAAAGGACAGCTTTTTCTAAAATAATTCATTAGAAATTTCATCCATGCAAAAACACTTCTTGTTGACACTTGATTTCATCAAAAGGCTGAGGTAATGTTTTAAGTAGTATTCTCGCCAGGATAGTTTACTGCTACGTCATCACACACAATCGTATGATGTAATATGAAAAACATGAGTTGCAATTATTTTCGTTATAATAAATTCTGATTAGAAAATATACCCCGAGATGGCAGGATTTACAGCTGCAGAATTCCATAATAAAATTACTTATTTATTGTGATTTATTTTGTAAAAATTAGAACTGATTTAAAGTGTGTAATAAATGATGATTAAAAGAAGTAAATGTAGGAAATGCAGAAACAGTCAAAGCATGAACAAACATGTGGAGATTATGTAGTATTAGTCAAATGAGACAGATTGTTTTCGCGTTTAAAAGTTTACTCTTTCTACTACATTTGCTTATTCAATACGTATGTGAATTTTGTTAAATGCACTATGAACGTTCACCATCCTTATTTAATTCACTGTTTTATATGAGAACGCAGTATTTTGGATAGCTAAATTCATAAATTAATTACGTAGCGGTAAACACCTCTGGCGAGTATAATGCACCTATTCATTGGACAGGAACTTCCACTCTGGTTTTCTGATTTATTAACCCAAAATATTTGTCGCACTCAAGATATGAGTGACCCCTCATTTGGAATACGACATGAATGGAGTCATCTTCTTTTTTGTTGATTAAATAGTATAAATGTTTAACCAATGTGAAGTTTTTGTTCTGTCCTACACATTAGTTAACAGAATATGAGTAAATTTTTAACATCTTGACTCAAAATATTAAAGACAAAATGATACAAAAAGAACATCACGTTGTCAGCTCCTTTTTTTGTAATTGTCTGAGGGTATACATAAAAACAGATTGATTCATACACAATGTGAATGGTGAAAGTAACAAAGTAGTACACATCATTTGTGGTAATATTGGTTGTAAGAAGATTTGTTGAGAAATCAATTGTAATGGCTTCACATTGCATGTTGTCTGGGAAATTTCTTTTCTTTTCTTTTTCTTGTATAGAATTCTTGTGCTTTTCATTTGTGTGGTGTATCTTCTGTTTCACTTTGTTTTGACTGTCTATTCAATTCAACCTTCCTTTCTTGGTCTTCTGTAGCTTCAAGTTGAGATTGCAGAGTTGCATCACATATGCTATAGATATCAGCCCTTGAGTATCCAAAACCTATATTAAAATCTTTTAGAAAAAAATTTTTTGGTATGATTTGTAGCTAACTTTCTTGTTTGGTTCTTTTTCTGTGTACATTTTATGGATTTGTTTAGGTTCAACGACTGGTAGGTATAACCTATTTCATCTATTAAGACTATAATGACCATAATGTGAATTCCGACCCTTATAACTTTTTATATGGTGATGTATAGCCCTTAATGTATTCTGTAAAATTGTATGTGGCGTACTATGATATGTTCCTCTGTTATGATGACATTAATATCCTTCTTGTTTCAAATAATTTTTCAATGTTATAAGGTGTCTATTTGTAATTCCATGGAGGTTAATATATGCCTTTTGGTACACTAGCTCCTCCTTGAATGCCTGATTTTCATTGACTTTTTCAATTCTAACTTTAAAAATTAAACGAATTGTCTCGTTAATTTTAATTGAATTCTTCACGTCTTGGGCGTTTTTTTTTTATATATTTGTATGCTTATAACATTGCAAAGGTAAGTGTTTTTTCATTTCTGTTCTCTAATGAATTAAATTTATTCATTATTAAGTTTATCTGTAATAATTTCAAAGCAATAAAACCTGTTGCAGATATGACATCGAATGATTTGCCCAGTGGTTTTTTTTTATACACATCATCAGTTTGTATTGCTTACCAAATAATAGGAAGAATCAAACAAAGGCAAATTGTACGTCATTTATTACAGTAAATAAGGATGATTCGTTTTATTCACTTAGATCCATCTTTCATGCAACTGATAGACTTAAATAGCTTTTCCTTAATACAGAGAATGTGAATACGCGATTTTAGTGCACTTAAACTCTTATTCAGTCAAATTGAAGTATGTGAAAGAGCAGGCCCGACTGTATAAGATACCATGTATAACTCATTTTCCATCCTCGTGTGACTTAGATCGTTTTTCCCCTGAAATCTTCGGATATAAGCAGTACATTACCTCCCAACAATTCCGTGCTATATAAGACGCCAATTCGACCTCATGTCGAAATAATTCTCACCTCTGGGTTAGTGCTCCCTTTTGAAATCATTGTCCCTATTCAACGTAGTATGATTAGGCTTATAAATGGCTCTTCCTTAACTTCTGACATATAGTCCTTAAGCATAGAGGAATCGTTTCAGTTCTTTCTTTGTACTATCGATATGCAATGGCTATTGTGCTGCTAAATTACCTTCTTTAGTACCATCCTGGGTCACCTTTACTAGAAGAAAATAATGAAGGTTAAAGTGTGTTTATTATTAAATTAAATGATACTATTTGACTACTTTATAATCTTTTTCATCCAACAATGTTGTTTGAAATTGAAACATTTTCACACAAAAATAAGTTATTTTAACTTCCATTTCCATAATACAGAAAAAAATTTTGCAAACGTACGTTTTTGAAATATGAGGGCTCAAAGTATCAATTTTTGCCATACACAGTGTCCTACCATCAACTGAAACTATTCATTTACGAAGAAGTAGAAGCTCTAAAATTCTGAAAATTTGCTGGTGTACCAATGTTGATGAGGGCCATTCGGATACAATGTTTTCCATTTATACCGGAAAGTCGACCTTAACGTACTCACAATGGAAGACCCTATTTTTTAATGCATATTTGGATTCTAGAGAGAAAAATAAAAACACTTCATATGCCATATTTCTCCAATGGTTTTTAAGTTATTTAATTTATTTATTAACCTTTCAATATATGGCAATTTTCAGTAAACGATTAACATTTTAATGCAGTTTGGATAGTATGTAGAAGCCAGAATGCAGGTGATACTAAATAAATATTGGCCGTCTTTTATACAGGGTGCTCCAAAAAATGTTTTTAATATAGAAATTAGAAATTGCAAAAGTCAATTTTTTTAAATGTTAAAGTCTAATTCATTTCAGATATTTGTGTTTTAACGGTTAAAAAGTAGGGACACTTCCTGCTAAAAACCCCTATATGGATAGCTTTCTAAATATTTCGAGAAAACATAATTTTATTTTGCAAAACTTCAAGATGGTTTAATGGATTTCTTGGAAGACAGTCATGGAAGTCATTGCTATTTGGTAAAGAGGATTAAAAATGTGGTGTTTTAATTATACTCACAGAGACTTTTAATTTATGTATTATTTACAGAGTGTAACAAAGTAGTAATAAAATTGCAACAGTATTGCAGTTTCAATTTCAGCATTATTTCTGATTGGTTTTATTTTCTCCAATTTTCTCTTTACTGATCCCAAATTCTTAAACTTTTGAATTACACTGATTATGGCGTTCACTAATGGTTCTCAGTTTTTAGGGTAATGTATCACAAGTTCTTGTTACTGCTTTGCTACACTCTCCGTAAATCTATACTAAATATAATGAGCTTAAGCAATGTATATTTATATTGTATATATACGAGGATGTATTGAAAAATTCTTAGCCTATAGAAGCAAACAAAATTTGAAAGTCAAAGTATTTTATTATTTAACATACTCTCCACAAAACAAAATATCTTTGGACAACTTTTCTCGTCTTTTCTCCATAATTTTTTCTCGTTGAGTGGTCGGTAACGTCGAATAGTAATTCCCAGTTATTGTTTGTACCCTTATTCAGAAAATTAATCATGATTACTCCTTTGTAATCCCAAAAAACTGACTGAAGTAAGAACTTTTCTAGCAGATTTTTGTACACGAAATTTCTTAGGCTTAAGAGAACCAGGGTGTCTCCATTTCATCAATTGCTGCTTTGTTTCTGAGTCGTAGAAATGTACCAAAGTTTCATCCATAGTAACAACACGACTTATGAAGTTTGCATCTTTTTCAAACTGAACACAGCTCAAACGCGATGCCTCTACCCTTGCACGCCTCTGGTCAATATTCAGACATTTGGGGATCCATTTTGCAGAAATTTTTCTCATGTCCAAATCGACGTGAACTATATGATGGACGCGTTCATATGAAATATTGCCTCAGTTAGTCGTTTTAGCCCAATTCGACGGTCTGATAAAATCATGTCAAACTGAATCGATATTTACGGGAGTGGACACAGAAACTGGCTTTAATGGAAAATTTACCTCTTTTGAAGCTTGTAATCCAATTTTAACATGGTCGTGTACGAAGGACATTGATCGCCAAGGATATTAAGCTTAGCTTCGTAGATCTGTTACCTCGGAACCTTTCAACTCTACCCTTGCACGCCTCTGGTCAACATTCACACATTTGGGGATCCATTTTGCAAAAATTTTTCTCATGTCCAAATCGACGTGAACTATATGATGGACGCGTTCGTATGAAATATTGCCTCAGTTATTCGTTTTAGCCCAATTCGACGGTCTGATAAAATCATGTCAAACTGAATCGATATTTACGGGGTGGACACAGAAACTGCTTTAATGGAAAATTTACCTCTTTTGAAGCTTGCAATCCAATTTTTCATGGTCGTATACCAAGGACATTGATCGCCAAGGATATTAAACATAGCTTCGTAAATCTGCTTACCTCGGAACCCCTTCAACTCTACCCTTGCACGCCTCTGGTCAACATTCAGACATTTGGGGATCCATTTTGCAGAAGGCTCGATTATCCAATTTTTCAATCTTCACAATTTCGGTCGACATTCTTTTTTTCAAATTTTTTTACGCAACTCTGGTTTGAATTTTTGACGTAAAGCTTTGCACTGATACACTTCTAATAAGTTCTTCGTTGTTATACTAACGCAATATTTTCTTTATCCAAGGAACGGGTCTAGGCTAACTAGATATCAATACATCCTTGTGCGTGTATATGTACTGGGTTTCCCGGAAAGGTCTTTACAACGCTCTTCCACATGAGTACACCTCAAAATAAGTTGATTTAACTAAACTTACCTTAGTCCAAAAGTTGATAATAACCGAACTACAGGGTGTCAAAGTTGAACAAGTAAATCACATTTTATTTAATATCTATACAGGGTGTTTCAAATAAATATGGCCTGCTTGTTAGGACAGGTAGAATAGCCAAAAATAAGTGGGGTTTGTTCAGTAAAAATTATTCCTAACTGCCTCTGTTTTCCAGATACAGAATGTTAAAGAATATTATTTTATACACATTTTTTACAATTAATTGAAAGCTGCTGGCACCATTGTAATGAAATTTGTTGGGAATGTTTTGTTAAAGCTGGCACATCCAAACACTATTGTTATATCTGACACTCAAAGAGAGAGTTTCATGATTAATATTGTAATGGTAACTTTTTTGAGGTTATGTTTTTAGGTCGAAATTTTTAATAAAATTATTTTCCATTCAATTTTACACCAAAAAGGTACTTGTGTACCGTTTTCCAAATATTTGGATTTAAAAATGATGGGACAATCCGTAATGTTAGTCAAACGTTTTTATGCTAAATAATTTTTAGTAAAAAAACATGAACATGAAACATTAGATTTTTTAAATTAACAACACAATGAAATTAAAATGCGTTGGATTCTGAAAAAATTAGTCGTCAAAATGTGTATAAAATAATATTCTTAACACCCTCTATCTCGAAAACGGAGGTAGTTAGGAATTTATTTTGGCTATTCTACCTGTCCTAGCAAGCACGCCATGTTTTTGAAACACCCTATGTTATATATATATATATATATATATATATATATATATATATATAACAATAAGAAAGATTTAGTGGGTAGCAGCCAAGGTTGTGGCGCTAGTTTAAAATAATAGTAAAAGATCCTTTGTTCAAAGTGGAAGCTCTTGCGATAAATTTATTACCTTTGTCAACCAATATAAAGAAGTTATGCGTTGATAATACATATAAATTAAGATAAGATAATAACTTACGATCGTGGATACAGTTTAAAAACATTGAAGCAGCATTGAAAAAGATATTTCAATTTAAATCTAAATTAGATGTCAAAATCAATTTTGGACTTTGTACAAAAAACATTAAAATTATTGTCATAGTTATAGGGAAAAACAAAGAAAATGGATTATGAAATCACATGTACAAGTAGATTAATATGTTGAATGTGATTGTGTGATAAGTGTAAAAGTGTTTATTGAATAGGATTATTTAAGATTAATTTGAATGTCTATTATTACATAGGACTTTTACTTCTATGGGACATTCTGGAGATTAAATACCAAATAGACCTATTCGTGATAACTCTTTTACACTAAACAAAATGGTAAAATCCACACAAAATAAATCCCCTTCTGCCACTAAGGGGTAATCCGTTAATGGTTCATCCTATGATTTCTGTGTTTATCTAGATAAAGTATGTTAGAATAAATTATGTTTAAATTTTGAGTGTCACTTCTCTTATTCATTACATAGTCTGTACAGCGTATATGGGCCATTTCTAAAACTTTCTTTTGAATAAATTTGATTCAGAGGTCAAGACTTGCACTTTGTCGAAATCAGGGCTGTGTCCAGTGGAATGTACGTGTTGTGACAAAGCACAAGCATCTTTTCTGACTCTTATGTCACTGCGGTGTGATGTAAGTCTATATCTAAGATTCCTTGAAGTCATGCCGATATATGATTGGTTACAATTACTACAAGGGATCTTATATATAACATTTGTTTTGTCTAAAATGGCGGTCTTATCCTTAAGCTGACTGAATAGATTGTTAACTCTTTTAATGTTTTTAGGGGCTATGATGATGTTCTTATCTAGTTTGAGAATTTTATTAATTTTAGGAGTAAGAGTACTAATGTAACACCTCTGGGTTAGTGCTCCTTTTGAAATCATTGTCCCTATTCAACGTAGTATGATTAGGTTATAAATGGCTCTTCCTTAACTTCTGACATATAGTCCTTAAGCATAGAGGAATCGTTTCAGTTCTTTCTTTGTACTATCGATATGCAATGGCTATTGTGCTGCTAAATTACCTTCTTTAGTACCATCCTGGGTCACCTTTACTAGAAGAAAATAATGAAGGTTAAAGTGTGTTTATTATTAAATTAAATGATACTATTTGACTACTTTATAATCTTTTTCATCCAACAATGTTGTTTGAAATTGAAACATTTTCACACAAAAATAAGTTATTTTAACTTCCATTTCCATAATACAGGAAAAAATTTTGCAAACGTACGTTTTTGAAATATGAGGGCTCAAAGTATCAATTTTTGCCATACACAGTGTCCTACCATCAACTGAAACTATTCATTTACGAAGAAGTAGAAGCTCTAAAATTCTGAAAATTTGCTGGTGTACCAATGTTGATAAGGGCCATTCGGATACAATGTTTTCCATTTATACCGGAAAGTCGACCTTAACGTACTCAAAATGGAAGACCCTATTTTTTAATGCATATTTGGATTCTAGAGAGAAAATAAAAACACTTATATGCCATATTTCTCCAATGGTTTTAAGTTATTTAATTTATTTATTAACCTTTCAATATATGGCAATTTTCAGTAAACGATTAACATTTTAATGCAGTTTGGATAGTATGTAAGCCAGAATGCAGGTGATACTAAATAAATATTGGCCGTCTTTATACAGGTGCTCCAAAAATGTTTTAATATAGAAATTAGAAATTGCAAAAGTCAATTTTTTTAAATGTTAAAGTCTAATTCATTTCAGATATTTGTGTTTTAACGGTTAAAAAGTAGGGACACTTCCTGCTAAAAACCCCTATATGGATAGCTTTCTAAATATTTCGAGAAAACATAGTTTTATTTTACAAAACTTCAAGATGGTTTAATGGATTTCTTGGAAGACAGTCATGGAAGTCGTTGCTATTTGGTAAAAGAGGGATTAAAAATGTCGTGGTGTTTTAATTATACTCACAGAGACTTTTAATTTATGTATTATTTACAGAGTGTAACAAAGTAGTAATAAAATTGCAACAGTATTGCAGTGTCAATTTCAGCATTATTTCTGATTGGTTTTATTTTCTCCAATTTTCTCTTTACTGATCCCAAATTCTTAAACTTTTGAATTACACTGATTATGGCGTTCACTAATGGTTCTCAGTTTTTAGGGTAATGTATCACAAGTTCTTGTTACTGCTTTGCTACACTCTCGAAATCTATACTAAATATAATGAACTTAAGCAATGTATATTTATATTGTATATATACGAGGATGTATTGAAAAATTCTTAGCCTATAGAAGCAAACAAAATTTGAAAGTCAAAGTATTTTATTATTTAACATACTCTCCTCAAAACAAAATATCTTTGGACAACTTTTCGCGTCTTTTCTCCATAATTTTTTCTCGTTGAGTGGTCGGTAACGTCGAATAGTAATTCCCAGTTATTGTTTGTACCCTTATCCAGAAAATTAATCATGATTACTCCTTTGTAATCCCAAAAAACTGACTGAAGTAGGAACTTTTCTAGCAGATTTTTGTACACGAAATTTCTTAGGCTTAAGAGCACCAGGGTGTCTCCATTTCATCAATTGCTGCTTTGTTTCTGAGTCGTAGAAATGTACCAAAGTTTCATCCATAGTAACAACACGACTTATGAAGTTTGCATCTTTTTCAAACTGAACACAGCTCAAACGCGATGCCTCTACCCTTGCACGCCTCTGGTCAATATTCAGACATTTGGGGATCCATTTTGCGGAAATTTTTCTCATGTCCAAATCGACGTGAACTATATGATGGACGCGTTCATAATAAATATTGCCTCAGTTAGTCGTTTTAACCCAATTCCACGGTCTGATAAAATCATGTCAAACTGAATCGATATTTACGGGGGTGGACACAGAAACTGGCTTTAATGGAAAATTTACCTCTTTTGAAGCTTGCAATCCAATTTTTCATGGTCGTGTACGAAGGACATTGATCGCCAAGGATATTAAGCTTAGCTTCGTAGATCTGCTTACCTCGGAACCCCTTCAACTCTACCCTTGCACGCCTCTGGTCAACATTCACACATTTGGGGATCCATTTTGCAGAAATTTTTCTCATGTCCAAATCGACGTGAACTATATGATGGACGCGTTTGTATGAAATATTGCCTCAGTTATTCGTTTTAGCCCAATTCGACGGTCTGATAAAATCTTGTCAAACTGAATCGATATTTACGGGGGTGGACACAGAAACTGGCTTTAATGGAAAATTTACCTCTTTTGAAGCTTGCAATCCAATTTTTCATGGTCGTATACCAAGGGCATTGATCGCCAAGGATATTAAGCATAGCTTCGTAAATCTGCTTACCTCGGAACCCCTTCAACTCTACCCTTGCACACCTCTGGTCAACATTCAGACATTTGGGGATCCATTTTGCAGAAGGCTCGATTATCCAATTTTTCAATTTTCACAATTTCGGTCGACATTCTTTTTTTCAAATTTTTTTACGCAACTCTGGTTTGAATTTTTGACGTAAAGCTTTGCACTGATACACTTCTAATAAGTTCTTCGTTGTTATACTAACGCAATATTTTCTTTATCCAAGGAACGGGTCTAGGCTAACTAGATATCAATACATCCTTGTGTGTGTATATGTACTGGGTTTCCCGGAAAGGTCTTTACAACGCTCTTCCACATGGAGTACACCTCAAAATAAGTTGATTTAACTAAACTTATCTTAGTCCAAAAGTCGATAATAACCGAACTACAGGGTGTCAAAGTTGAACAAGTAAATCACATTTTATTTAATATCTATACAGGGTGTTTCAAATAAATATGGCCTGCTTGTTAGGACAGGTAGAATAGCCAAAAATAAGTGGGGTGTGTTCAGTAAAAATTATTCCTAACTGCCTCTGTTTTCCAGATACAGAATGTTAAAGAATATTATTTTATACACATTTTTTACAATTAATTGAAAGCTGCTGGCACCATTGTAATGAAATTTGTTGGGAATGTTTTGTTAAAGCTAGTACATCCAAACACTATTGTTATATCTGACACTCAAAGAGAGAGTTACAAGATTAATATTGTAATGGTAACTTTTTTGAGGTTATGTTTTTAGGTCGAAATTTTTAATAAAATTATTTTCCATTCAATTTTACACCAAAAAGGTACTTGTGTACCGTTTTCCAAATATTTGGATTTAAAAATGATGGGACAATCCGTAATGTTAGTCAAACGTTTTTATGCTAAATAATTTTTAGTAAAAAAACATGAACATGAAACATTAGATTTTTTAAATTAACAACACAATGAAATTAAAATGCGTTGGATTCTGAAAAAATTAGTCGTCAAAAATGTGTATAAAATAATATTCTTAACACCCTCTATCTCGAAAACGGAGGTAGTTAGGAATTTATTTTTGGCTATTCTACCTGTCCTAGCAAGCACGCCATGTTTTTGAAACACCCTATATGTTATATATATATATATATATATATATATATATATATATAAAACAATAAGAAAGATTTAGTGGGTAGCAGCCAAGGTTGTGGGGCTAGTTTAAAATAAAGAAAAGATCCTTTGTTCAAAGGGAAGCTTTGATAAATTTATTACCTTTGTCAACCAATCTACAAGAAGTTATGCGTTGATAATACATATAAATTAAGATAAGATAATAACTTACGATCGTGGATACAGTTAAAAACATTGAAGCAGCATTGAAAGAAGATATTTCAATTTAAATTTAAATTAGATGTCAAAATCAATTTTGGACTTTGACAAAAAAATTAAAATTATTGTCATAGTTATAGAAAAACAAAGAAAATGGTTATGAAATCAATGTATAAGTAGATTAATATGTTGAATGTGATTGTGTGATAAGTGTAAAAGTGTTATGAATAGGATTATTTAAGATTATTTGAATGTCTATTATTACATAGGACTTTTACTTCTATGTGGGACATTCTGGAGATTAATACCAAATAGACCTATTCGTGATAACTCTTTTACACTAAACAAAATGGTAAAATCCACACAAAATAAATCCCCTTCTGCCACTAAGGGGTAATCCGTTAATGGTTCATCCTATGATTTCTGTGTTTATCTAGATAAAGTATGTTAGAATAAATTATGTTTAAATTTTGAGTGTCACTTCTCTTATTCATTACATAGTCTGTACAGCGTATATGGGCCATTTCTAAAACTTTCTTTTGAATAAATTTGATTCAGAGGTCAAGACTTGCACTTTGTCGAAATCAGGGCTGTGTCCAGTGGAATGACGTTTGTGACAAGTAGAACACAAGTCATACTTATTCTGACTCTTATGTCATGAAGGTGTATAGATATAAGTCTATATACATAAGATTCCTTGAAGTCATGTTCCAGATCATATGAATTGGTTACAATTTTACATAACAAGGGAATCATTATATATAACATTTGAGAATTTTGTCTATAAATGGCGTGTCTTATCATTAAGCTGACTGAATAGATTGTTAACTCTTTTAATGTATTTTAGGGCTATGATGATGTTCTTATCTAGATTTGAGAAATTTTATTAATTTTAGGATAAGAGTACTAATGATAAATATTGAAACATTAGTAAACTTTTTATTTCAGTATTCACTCTTAGTCAATCCGAAATGGTATATTGATTACTAAATTAAAACATATTGTAAAATGCGTTATTGTGAAAATTGTCTTCAATGTTAGGAGTAGAGTATACATTTCTTTAACATTTATATTCAGGATACGAATTGTACTTTTATTTGTAATTTATTAAGACATGTTTTTTGAAATTAAGTTTTTTGATATTAATGATTGGATGGAATATAATTTGTTTATGTGGTGATCCTGTTTTTAAACCGACGAGTTCAGGAAAGTACCTCAATTATTATTCAGATCACACATATAAAATGAAAGTCAATTTAGTTCTGGGTTTAAAAACAGGATCACAAAAATATCCCATCCATCATTAAGACAAAAAACTTAGATTTACTGTTTATATTACTCAAAGACAATTCGTATCCTGAATCTATGTTAAAGAAACTGCTATACTCTACTCCTAACATTGAAGACCAACACAATATCAGCAAAATAGTCTTCTTTACGTAACAATGAACCATTGGATGACGAAGAGGTGGAAACTGAAATAAAAAGTACAGTTCAATATCTTACATTAGTACTCTTACTCCTAAAATTAATAAAATTCTCAAACTAGATAAGAACATCATCATAGCCCTAAAAACATTAAAAGAGTTAACAATCTATTCAGTCAGCTTAAGGATAAGACCGCCATTTTAGACAAAACAAATGTTATATATAAGATCCCTTGTAGTAATTGTAACCAATCATATATCGGCATGACTTCAAGGAATCTTAGATATAGACTTACATCACACCGCAGTGACATAAGAGTCAGAAAAGATGCTTGTGCTTTGTCACAACACGTACATTCCACTGGACACAGCCCTGATTTCGACAAAGTGCAAGTCTTGACCTCTGAATCAAATTTATTCAAAAGAAAGTTTTTAGAAATGGCCCATATACGCTGTACAGACTATGTAATGAATAAGAGAAGTGACACTCAAAATTTAAACATAATTTATTCTAACATACTTTATCTAGATAAACACAGAAATCATAGGATGAACCATTAACGGATTACCCTTAGTGGCAGAAGGGATTTATTTTGTGTGGATTTTACCATTTTGTTTAGTGTAAAAGAGTTATCACGAATAGGTCTATTTGGTATTAATCTCCAGAATGTCCCACATAGAAGTAAAAGTCCTATGTAATAATAGACATTCAAATAATCTTAAATAATCCTATTCATAACACTTTTACACTTATCACACAATCACATTCAACATATTAATCTACTTATACATTGATTTCATAACCATTTTCTTTGTTTTTCCTATAACTATGACAATAATTTTAATTTTTTTGTCAAAGTCCAAAAATTGATTTTGACATCTAATTTAAATTTAAATTGAAATATCTTCTTTCAATGCTGCTTCAATGTTTTTAACTGTATCCACGATCGTAAGTTATTATCTTATCTTAATTTATATGTATTATCAACGCATAACTTCTTGTAGATTGGTTGACAAAGGTAATAAATTTGAAAGCTTCCCTTTGAACAAAGGATCTTTTCTTTATTTTAAACTAGCCCCACAACCTTGGCTGCTACCCACTAAATCTTTCTTATTGTTTTTAACTTAATCAGCCACGATTAACAACTTTGATTAATTATATATATATATATATATATATATATATATATATATATATATATATACTACACTCACGATGCGTTATTTAAAAAAATAGTCTAGAATCCACTGATGACTCCTCATGCCGATTTTTTAGCAAAAAAGAAATAATGAAAATTCATATTTTACGATTAAAGGAAAATAAAAAATGATTTTATTTTAAAAATAACTTTATTGAATTAAACTACCTAAGCTTGTTATCAAATTAGTCGAATTTCTTGTAAAATAAACACTTAAACCCAAAAATGTGGGAAAAAGAAAATGGATCAGTTAGCGACACGACCAGACGTTATTTTTAAGTTTCTGTTCCTTAAGTGTTTATTTCACAAGAAATTGGACTAATTTGATATCATACTCATGTAGTTTAGTTAAATAAAGTTATGTTTAAAATAAAATCATCATTTTTTATTTTCCTTTAATGGGATTAGGGGTAAAATATGATTTTTTTTTTTTTGATTTGATAAAAAAAAATTTGTTAGTCAAATTTTTCCATATCTCGTCAAATTAATCCATTTTTCAACAACAATAATACTTTTTTAAATTCTCGCTAAACCGATGATCGCATAACGTGTCAAAATAGATTTTTTGGTCCCACGACGATTTGACAGTCAAATATCTGGAAAACTGTTCAAATGACAAGTATGAAATTGAGCAGCTATAAACTTTCGAAACTGATGCTTATATCTACTATAAAAAGACTACCGGTTTTCCTCTCATTTCTGGTTACATAACTCCCAACATTATTTTTTTTTAACGGGACAACCGGTATAACATTACATTTTTTGGTAGATCTTTCAAAAACAAATTAATTAATAACACATTGACGGGGATGTGGCATAAACTAGACCTTTTAAGTATCCCCAGACAGAAAAATCCAAAGGTGTAATATCTGGAGAACGATGTGGCCATATAATTTGACCAATTGATTTTCCAGGAAATGTATCAAGATATTCTCTAACTTGGCCAAAAAAGTGCTGCCACCACATTGTTAGCCTTTCATTTAAGGGAATACCTTCAAGTAATTCTGAAAGAACATTTTGAAGAAAATGCAAATATCTTTCTCCCATTAACGTTCCTTTATAAAAATAGGGACTAATCAACCTACCGTTAAATAAACCACACCAAACATTGACACCCCATATTGTCTGGAATTGCAGATATTTATCTTTGACATTCAAACAACTTTCTAGATATTGGAGAGCAAAAACATATATAAACAGTTTAATAAAAAAATTGATGACTCATATTATTATTTTACAAAAGAATCATCACAAGTGTGGTATGGTTGAATTTGTTTTTGAAAGGTTTACCAAAAATGTAATGGTATACCGGTTGTCCCATTTAAAAAAATTATGTTGGAGTCACGTGACCGGAAATGAGAGGAAAACCGGAAATCTTTTTATAGAAAATATAAGCACCATTTTCCGACAGTTTATAGCTGCCAAATTTTTGAATGCAACCTATTATTAATTAGTATCTGCTTTTCACGGGGAATCGAAATGTGAAAAAATATACAGGGTGTTGCATTTGAAAAAATTGAGAAAAATTACATTTCGCGTAAGTTAATCATTCTGTGTAGTTTTACATGTTTTCGAAAAATCTCCCAGTTTGTTTGTTACTAAACTATTATTAATAGTCGGTGGTATAGATCGTGGTTCCAAAGTTAACTCTATTTTAGTACTAAAGTGAGGATATCTGCAGAACGGTTAGTGATAGAAAAACAAAAGAAGTATTCACAATTCTAAAATACTGCCGAATCACACAAAATTGTGATATTTAGCTTTTTCACATGGAAGCTGCCATATAAAATTGTTAAATTCTGATTTTACTCCTTTCAACCATGTGACATTGGTTCTTTCAGAAAATTTTCTCGTAATGTCTATCGTGAAGATTATTCAGTTTGTGTGACTTCTAAGCTATAACTTAACAATAGAAGTCTTCGTCAAAGTTCTATCCCCATTTGATAAGAAATATGGATGTTATAAAGATAACTTTTGATCTGAAGTTCGTGGATTTACATTTTATATCGTACAACTAAAATCAATAAGAACCTGTGTATAAAATCGGTACAGTCATTACTAAGATCAGTGAGGACATACAAATGGTCGGAAAACATCTTAATGAGCCTCCTTAGTTTGTACTTTCACCAGTTAACTTAAAAATATATAGATTATTGGATACTTTCAATTTAATTTTTGTATTGTAAGAAATCTTAATGATCAGTTTTATAACTTGACCGTAATAACTAACAAAGTTCCTTGAGGAACACCATTCCTGAGGATTTTTATAATTCATGGGTATTAGTAGAGTTCAGCACGGACAACCTCTAATAAAACTTCTATTTCCAGATGGTGATGACTAATGTCATAATGTTCCAGATTTTAACAAAGTATCTCACGATTTACTGTATAATTTCCTTTCAGAAATTCTGAAGTAAATGTGAAATCTGCTAATTTGGTAATAGCCTGGGTCTACTTAGTCTTTTATATTAACGTAATTAAGTGTTGCGTAAGATTAAGCCGTTTTCACGCGACCGACACCGAAAAAATATCGTAAATCTATTGAGAGCAGTTTTGCCAAAGTTTTAATCTTATCGTACCCGATTCACTGCGACCTTTTAATCGCGGTGCCATATCATTGCCAGTCAATCCATCGCCGGTACTTCCGTTTTGGATAAGTTTATGAAATAGTTACTTTTACTCGATTGCGGAAATGTCGGTAGAATTTTAATCCAACCAAGTTTTAATTGAGAATGTATGGATATTCTTACAAACATGACAGAGACAAGTAGCTCATTTACTTCTGCCTGCACATTGATGGAATTCCTTTCAGCATTGGAACTTAATTCCTATGTTGGAATAATTCCAGTTTCATATCCATGATCGTTAATATTAATAAAAGCTATAGCATACTTACCAACATTAATTTTCCTTTAAATCTTAAACAAACGTTAATGAAGTATTGATTATGAGTATTAGTGCATATAATAGAGTTAAGGTTAATTAGAAGGAGGTTAATCAGAAAGTTAAGGCTAGTTAGGTTTTGGGGTAAATATGTAAAATGCCTTTTTCAAAATGATGTGCAGTTCATCCTAATTCGTTAGTACGAGGGCGCAAAAAATTTAGTTACGTGGAACGTGTGTATGATTTTGACAATCGAAGCAAGTAGGATAAAAGTGTTGAACTTTGGCGGTGCGATTACATGCATACTCGGAATGAAGAAGTGATAGAGCAACTTCTTTACAATTCCCATGACTCACGGTACATATTGTTAGTGCTTTAACGTTTTCATCAGCATCAGCACCTTGTGCAGACTGTTTCCCATTTCCCATTAAGCTGTGCAGGCTTTCTATCATGGTTGGATTGCATCAATACGACTGACAGAAATAGCTCTTTACTCTTCATGGAAACTCTAATAGAGGCCCAGTTGATGTGATCCAGAAAGCACTCACTATGTGCACTTGTGTTGTTAATACTTCCAATAAACGAAAGTCACCACTCGCCTCATTTTGATGTTCTGCCCGTTACCTTCATTAAAAGGTCTCATTACACATCCAGTGTATATAACGTGCTTTGTTAGTGTTTTTTAGTATTATACGGCTTGCATCAACACTACCAATTCATATCGCCAGCGGTATTTTATTGCATCAGTACGACCCGCTGTTTTACCAAAAGCCATGGGTATTGGTCAGAATTTGGGCCAAATTTTTTCCAATATATATATTTATACACCAACTTCATTGGGGTCGCGGCAAGATGTATGTACTCAATGACCAAAAGCTCAATTATGTAGCCTATGGGTGTTGATCAGTATCTGGACTGAATGTTGCCCAAAATCTATTTACACACATTTTTTTGAAGTCACGGAAAAATTGATTTCCTCGATGGCTCAAATTCTATGACCTATTAGTGTTGGTGAACTGGGCTGAGCGTTGCGTAAAATATATATTTTGTTGGGAGTCACGGCAAAATTGGTTCCCTTGATGGAAATTGGTGTGTAAATATAGATTTTGGGCAACATCCGGCCCAAATCTTGATCAACACCTGTGGAACACATAATTTGGCTTTTGGTCTTGGAGTAAATCCATTTCGTCGCAACCTTAATGAAGTCGGTGTATAAATATATATCTTGGGCAGAATTTGGCCCAAATGCTGACCAATACTCATGGAACACAAAATTTGGCTTTCGCCCATTGAGGAAATCAATTTTGCTGTGACACCAACAAAATTGGTGTGTAAATATTGATTTTGGCCAACGTTATGCCATAATGCTGATTAACACTGATGGGCTAAAGAATTTAGCTCTTGGCCATCGAAGAAATCAATTTTGCCAGGACCACAACAAAATTGGTGTATAAACATACATTTTTAGTTAAAATTTAGTCTGAATTTTAAAAAACACCCATAGGGTACAAAATTTAGCTCTTTGTTATTGCGGCGCAAAATTTAGCTCTTCTTTTTTTGGGATTTTTATGGAAAACGAAATCTTTAAAGAAAAAGACTGTTCAATAAAAGTTTCTTATTTCATTCTAGTCTATAACTTATTCTAATAACTAGAATGCTTATCAATTGAAAAATTATATTATTGTTGTTGTTTTTCGTAAATTCTACTGTACATAGTCTTTACGTTGTTTCTTTAGTTTTTAGTCTTTAGTGTATATGAAAAGCGGAATTCAATTCTTTCTAGATTACATACCTACTACAAATATTAAAGGATTATTTCTTCAAGTTTTTTTTTTTTTCTGAAAAATTATTGAATTTTGACTATCATCATTAGTATAAAAAAATGTACAGCTAAAATAGTGACATTTTGACACCCTAATTAGTAGTCGAGCCTTTTAAGGCCATTTCTTAGAATAAAATGGAAATAAGGCCATAATGGTTAAAGTTAGGACATAAAACCTTATTATCAAAAAGAATGTATCTGTTATTGGCTTCTCAAAAATGCAAAATTAAACCGGGTGTTCCATTTAAAAATTTTGAGTAATATAACAAATCTGTGGTGGGTAGGAAAAAGGGTATAAGTCAAAATTTAACATTTATGGTAAAAGAGGTTTGAATGTTGAGTTCTAGATGCAAGATCGGCTAATTAATACAAGTGCAATTGCCTGAGGTTTAACTATATCACTCAAACGTATGTTTTGGTATATCTACTCTGCATTGTTGTTGTGTACTTTGTTAGGAAAAAGATAGACTTATACTATATCGACTTAAAACAATATTGACTTATACTGTTAGAACCACAAGTTTAGATAAGAAAAACGATCTTCTATAAACATATTTTATTTATAATGAGTATAGTTCATTGATTATTATTAATTTATTATTAATTATAATTTCAAATTTCGAGGGTGGCTGTTTCATTCTCATTGAACTCTTCTATATCTGGGTACGTATCTTCAATTTCAGCTGTTTTAAGGTTCTGATAGAAATCTCTAAATACTGGAGGTATGAGATGCAAAAGATCCAACAAATTGCTTTTCTTCTCTGCTGAAATAGGTAGTGTACTTGAATAACATTTTCCAGGCGTTAATGTTACGTTAGATCTTCCACGTCTGCCGACAGAAAATGTTTTGAATGGTGCTTGTTCGTCCAGTGAATTTTTAAAGAAGATTTTACCAGGTTCAGAGGTATATCGAAACCACTTAGCATCATGCCATTTAAAAGGTTGTCCTTCAAGGTCTTTCTTTCTTAAGACCAGTGACTGTTTGTAAAGGTCAGAAAAATTTAGAAATTTATCATGTGTCTGTTCCTTTACCACAAATTTTCTTTTTTTCCAACACTTCTAACTAACTGGTACCAGTCATGGGGGTGGCAAATTTGCGTAGATAGCATCTTTTTTTGCTTCTTTATGAGGGCATGATCAATGTCACACTCCATGTGGCTATGACCACTAACCATAAATTTGTGGTTGATAACTTTTAAATTATTCGTTTTCTGCATTACAGTTAAGAACATGGCGGCCACATGGGAGTTCTTATTTTGACCTCCACACGTATCTGAATAAAGAATTACCTTCTCCACTTCCGGAGGTAAAGCAAGCAGTTCTTGATAGGTACATGTACCTATTTGATTTCCACCACGTCTTCCTTCAGCTTCATGCCACATATAACATCTGACTTCTCCAGAACCTGTATTATGAAACGTAAGGTTAAATGTCCACAGTTGTCTTTTATGAAATGCTACCGAGGACTGAAGAAATGGAGTAGGTAGACATTGCTGGAGGTCAAACGTATAACATCTGGTATTGACATGCTCTTTAGCAATATTCTTGTCCTGATCTTTTTTTAAGTCGGCATTATCTGCTTCGGCATGATGTTCATTTACTTCTTGTTGGATGGAACGTTTTTCTTCCTCGTTATCAGTGATTTGCAATTTCATCTGCAAAACATCACATTTGTGACACGTGTCTACTTTTGGCTGTTTAAATGCCAACTGCAATTTATGAAATTCTGTTTCATATATTCTTCTTGACACCGTTTTATCTCGGTTTTCGCAAAATAAAGTTTATACATGATCTGTAAATTAAGATGCGGAGGTAAGAACCTTTTGCTGTTATCACGCCGCGTGTAGTGTGATTCATATGACGGAAAAGATTTTATATGAGCCACAACTTCCCCCATAGTTTCAGTTGAATGTTTGTTCGAAGGTTCACGTAAACCTCTCTGATCATCATATGTAACTCCAGATGTAGTAGCCATTGAGTTTCCCACTGCCAAAGTAACAAACATATGGGTCTTTCCTAAAATTTTTGTAAAACAGCACGTACAGACTTTCTCTCGCTGTCCATTAATTTTAAAATAATAGGTATGACTGCACATTTTAAATTTCTCCTTATCCGGATCACAGGTTCTTTTCCGGTGTGTTGCAGTTTCTTTTGTATTAGTTAGGTTTGCCACAACCTCGGAACGTTTGTTGCGGCTTCCAAGTGACCAGTACTCTTTAAAAATTAATTTTCTTGCATCTTCTGGAATGCGCTCGGCACATTTCAGTTTATATTTTGGCAGCTCCTTACGTTCTCTAGCTTTTACATCATTGCCTTTTGCTGAGACATACACTTCCCCTGTATTTCTTTTCTGCTTTCTCTCATATCTGTTTTTTACACTATGAATCCCACCTTTTGATCTCGCTTTCTTCGGATTTTCTTCTATACCTTTTTCATCTCTATTAACAGTTCTTTTCCACGTTGAAACTGGTTTTCTTCTAGCAAACTTTTCATTTTCACTTGATTCGTCAGTAGGAACGTAGTCTTTGTCAACATCTGAATTGTCTGTATTCTCCTCTTCAGCTACCTCGTCCAATATTTGGGGTAAATATTCAGTTTTGTTACTATCATCAATAGTACTCTCAAGACACATTTCTAATCCAGCTTCAATTTCTTTATCTACCATGCTTTCTTACAATATCACTGATAGTATCATCTAAGAAAGACAACCCTTAATAAATTTTAACAAAACAGCTTTATTTCAAAAATTGTCTTACCACCACCAGGATCTGCAGGCAATTCTCCTGGATTTTCATTCGTAACTACACCTTGTTCAACCACTTCTGTGTTGTTAATATGAATATCAATAATATTGGTACGATCTAAAGCAAGCAACTACACTTATCTTATATCTCAGATTTATGGTTATTCACAACAGATGTACTTACCCAAGTTACTACGAGCAAGGTCAAGGATTCTTCTGGTTCTTATTGAAGGCATATCGCAGCAAAATATTGTAAGCAGACATATATTGTGTTAAAATTAATATCCACTCTTGTAAAGCTTGATTGAAAAAGATAACTAATAGCTTTTGTAGCTAATGGGGATTAATATTTTAACGAACACTTGAAAAAATGTAATGTTTCTTTCATAATAAATTAACACAAACACTTGTAAATGTTGAGGTTAGGTATGTCAGTACAGGTCATTTGTTTTCCAAGGATGCTCAAAAGCATAACAGTATAAGTTGACTTATACTCTTTTTCCTGCACTAGGATCGAAACGTTTGAAGAGAGTACAATAGTATAAGTGTACTTATACTCTTTTTCTCACCCAAGATTTAATCGGTAGAAGTTACACTATGTGTGCAATCGCATTTATGATGTCATAGAGATACATTTGACTTATACTCTTAGTGCTACAAGAGCTTATTTTAAAAGTGACTTGAACTGTTTTGATCGGATTCCTGACTTATACTCTTTTTCTTACCACAGAATTTGCGTAAGTGAATCACACGGTATTTTCCGAATTTTATCTCAGTATTAGTCCAAAATCGTCAACTAGGCATAATAAGCAATCTCTAGTCCAAAATATTATTAGGTTTATGAGTAATAAATTTCCAAAGGTGAGCCCTTTTTTCGTTCAAAATTAAAATAATTCAGTAACCTTTTTAAAGTTAGACCCTTAATACTGTATACCAAAAAGCATCTAGTCTTTAAGGGCTTTAGGCATATGACATGATATACAAAATTATCCTATATTTCTCTCTCTAGAACCCAAATGTTTTTTAAAATATAGCCATCTTCAATAGTATACTTACAATCTCAGAATGTTAAAACTTGTACATTTCAATGAATTTATGGTTTCGGTTAGTTGCGGGTCACCCTGTATAATGATTTACATATTAATTGAAGCTATTTTGCGTTTCTAATGTGCAACGTTTTATTTTTAATTATTAAAAATACTGTAATGTGATACAACGTAAATACATATGCGTATCTCATATACATATTGTTTGCAAAAGAATTTCTTCTTTGGATACTAAAAAATTCGACTTGATTTAATTCAAACATTCTGGTCCTAAATTTGTAAAATTTTACCATTGCATCTATAGGTTTCCTGATAATCGTAACTTTCAAGATTTCTTTAGTTAACTTAGAGAACTTCAAATGTGTGAAATAATGTTATAATGTACAAATTTGAAAAATGAGGAAATGTGATCATCACATTTGACCTACCCTGCATTTAAGGTAATCGTTGAAAATCTAAAAACACCTACATTGTTTGAAAGTTATCACAATTATTACATAAACATAACTCAATATATCCTATGGTGTACTATACTGCAGGAATAAAAAAAGGGCCTACATTAACAAAAATACAAATTTAGTATCTCCTGCAACTATGTAACACGTTGTTGATTTTGAAATATACCTGCTACTGTCATCTACAACTTTTGCCTGAAAGATTTTTTCAAATTTTACTAATAAATTCTTAATCAACTGGAAGTGTTTTTAATTGGATTTGCAGGTCTCTGAAGGTGCACCATTGGTCATAGAACCTTAAAATGGATCCATGGAAAAAGTGTGAGAGGTATGGTGATTTTAGATGCTCCATATTTATTAAAGCAATAGATATGCTCTCCTGCTTTCAGTGGTCCTGAGTAAGTGGCCTTTTATGCAAACCAGTGTTGCATTTTTAACATGATGCAATACAATATTAAAATATTTTTACGTCTCCAAAAATAACTTAAACTCAAAGATTGTATACTTGTACTTCCCTTCCATAAATTTTCCTTTTAAAGTGGTAGCATATAGATGATTTTTTTATGCCTTATTTAACTTAATTGTTAAATCATCAGCCCTCACTCGGATGCCAAATTGTAGCACATTTTGGTTTTTTATTTACATGGTTCTTGTGAGTTCAGTGTTCACTCATGTATATAAAATTTTGTAAATTCAAAAACCTGTTAGTACAGAAAATGTATTTTGTGCATCGGCATGAGCTCTTTTTTCTTCTTCCGTCTTGTGGGTAAAATTGCTATAATTCTTTCAAATATGCTTTTTAAGTTGTCAGTATGAAATCACCGTTTTGCTGTGGTGTTAATTGAAACAAATACAAGTGAAGGTCACTCATAAGATTCTTAAAGTATCTGGCACATCTTTTATGACCACTTTAGCAGTGTTCATTGTTAAAATTATTTATCTTTTATTTATAATCCACACAACTTTTGTAATTTTCTTTCTAGAATCATTAAAGTAGTCGTAAACAATTCAATTTGAGCTGATACGGTTGCACTGAAATTGAAAAAAAAATGTTTCAATTCATTTAGTGGAAAACGGATTATGCTTTGACAACACATGAATGGATTTTTTTTTTATGCTGTTTTTCTTAATATTTTTGAACCATAAATACACTTGGAAGAGTTTCAAGGAAAAGATGACAAAAAGTAATTGACAAAAATGGTGAACATATTGAACAATTCAATCCAAAGCTCATGTTTGTTATTGTTTCTTGTCTTTTATTCTATCTGTTACGTATATCCATATTTGATAACATTTTTAGATGTTTAGTTATCTTTAAATTTTGTAATTTTAGTGGATTGAAAAGTTTTAGTGATGATAATGTGAGGATTATTAGTATTAGTGTAATAACATTACAACTGTTTTGGTTTTTTTGTACAAAATTGGCAAAACTCAATAAATTGCATTTTAGACTTCTAACAATTATTGTTATTAATTATTGTACTTTTTCAATGAAGACCCAACCGGAACTTCAAAAGAAAAATGAAAATAAAAAATCTGTTACTATCTGATACTATTGGAATCGTGCAAAACTTTATTATTAGATTATTTGTCGTAACATAGATCACTATCGAAATTTTTTTTAATATCAATTTAAAATTCTTGAAGACTGTATTTGTGGCAGGACCTGCAACATACAAAATACAGCCACATCCCGCGCAAATTAAATAACAAACGCGTTCTAATAACTAAGACATCATCAGTAGTCAATCACCGATTTTAAAATTTTACATTTTACGATGGCAGCCGTATTTTTAATTTAAAACAAATGTGGACAATGATCTTACAAGAACAGAAAAAAGTATTTGCAAAGAAGGGAATGAGTGCAGGATATGGCAACTTTGTAACACATGTATTTTTTGAGTCTCAAATCACCATACCTACAATAATGATTTTTCCTTGGAACTTTAGGTTTAGCATAAAGAACATGTTTCATACAAATTACAATCACTTCATTAGCAGTTCTATGGAAAACTCCTATTTGTAAATAATGGCCATGACCTAAGTCATCTGTCAATCCAATCAATACTCTTCCAGACATGCTACAGCGCTGAATTCGACTAGTTGTTAGTGAATCATCCATGCCACGTATTTACCATATATCCTGTGTCCATTTAATACAGCCTTTGATCAATTAAGGTTTTATTAATAAAGTTATAAAAAAAATGTTAGACAATAGTTATACTGTAAATATTTAAAAATCGTTAATGTGTATACAGGATGTTGCTTAGTTGCAGGAAATAAATTCATAGAAGCGATTTGTCCGCCCGGTCCAACAATTATGCCTAAACGACTTAATATATCAAAATGGGTTTTTTGCCTGAAGTTTGCAATGCATTAAGATAGAAATACTAATAAACAATTTTGCAATATCTGCGTAGTTCGGCAAAAAATCAAATTATACCTCCAATTATGTCAGGAAATCAGCGCATGTCCAACTTTGTATTCTTATTACGCCGTTTCTACAAAAATGAAAGATTTGTTCCTTCCATTGTGCACATCTTGACTATGTACTAAAGCATTTTGAAAAAAAAAAACGAGTAAAAAAAAATATAAACGTAGAGTTGTTAGCTGCGTGCACTTCTGTGCACACTTACGAAAAACAGCAAATGTCAAACTCCACAACGTCGTTTCCGAAACAAAATATTCCTTTTTTGTTTCTCACCCTGACTTTGTATCAAAGCATTTCGTATAAAGATACTATACTACTATACTATATGTATATATGTACTCCAGTTATGCAGAGTACAATAGTTTTCCAAAATCAAGATAGTGAAGAAATGAAAGATATTGTTGCAATATATATATATATATATATATATATATATATATATATATATATATATATATATATATATATATATATTGTGTGTACCCATCAAATTTCCTGGGGACGCAGGAAATGGACACCTTAAATGACCAAGAGTTAAATATCGATGAGCGGTGTCAGCATTAGGGCCGAATGTTTGCGGTGGTGGGGTCGCGGAAAAATGCATTGCCTCCAAGACTAAGAGCTAAACAATGTTCCTCATGAGTGTTTATTAACAGTTGGGCAAATTGTTTCCCAAAATTTATATTTATGCATTAATTTCTTTGGGGTCCCTGTAAAATTAATTGTCTCGTTGCCCCAGGGATAAATTGCGTGACCTATGTGTGTTGATCAGCATTTGGACTGAAATTTGTCCAAGATCCAGCTTGGTACACCTATTGTGTTGTGGAGTGGGCAAAACGGATTATCTTGATATGGCGAGAGTTGAGAGGCCGAGTATTGACTAAAACCCCTATTTGTACTGATTTCGTTGGAGCTACGGAAAAATTAATTGGCTTGATGACCAAGTACCAAATTATGTGACCCATGAGTATTGATCAGCATTTGTGCTGAATATTGGCCAAATTCTATATGTACAGGGTGATTCATTTTCGTTGTTTTCTTATGGGAAGTACCCTCTCTATTGCAGATAGACGAAAGGTAATATGGGGTCCTTGTGCTCGATTTTGGTGTTAATTAAGATCCAATAGTCATAATCAAGATATTGCGCAATTAGCAAAATTTAAAAAAATGGGGATTTTGAAAAACTTGAATAACTGTTTTATTTCTAAATGTATCGCCAAACTGTAAAAACATTCTTAAGGCACTTTTTTAAGTAGAATTCGTTAGTGCATTCACATTTTTAATACCTCCTTAATTTAAAAAGATAAGTTTTTCTTAATTGGTATATTTATTAAGGATAACAGTTTGCTTAGAAAACCAGATATGAAATTGAATGAAGATATTTTACTCAAAAAAGAAATGTCACTTCCAGTAAAATATTTTAGACATCATGTAATTCAAATAATTGTAATTGTAATGTTGTTCTTGTGAATGGTAACAAATTATAAAATCTAAAGATTGAATGTAAAATTATCAAAAACCTCAAATGAAAATTGAAATGGATTGAAAATAAGCAATATAACATCATCAGAAGTTATGAAAAGCTAACATCAAATCAATTTTTATACATCTAATTCTATAAACGCACAAAAATATGAACACAAAATATCAATACAAAAAACACACTAAAACTTCAAATATTTTTTGTTTGGATGCAGACTTCGCATCGTGTTCTAATTGAATTTATAGAGTTATATATAGATAATGGTGTTAATTGTGTAAAAGTCACACAAACACTTTCTTTTAACTCATTCACAGTATTATTAGTTCTTTTGTATATAATGTTTTTCAAAAAACCCCATAAAAAGAAATCTAGAGGCGAAAGATCGGGTGAACGAGCAGGCTACAAAATTGGTGCTGTTGTTACCATCCAGCTATTAGGAAAACCTAAATTTAAGTAGTCACTAACTACACGGGAATTATGTGCGGGAACTCCGTCTTGCTGAATTTTGACATTGCAATATTGTGCTAAAGGGAGACTCTTGAAATCCCTCCAAATGAATTCGTAGAATATTGAGATATTTCATTGAGTTTAATGTTCCTTCATACATGTGATAATAAAAACGTCCGTTTTTAATGCAGCACCGCACATTTATTCCAAATTTCCCTTGCTTTCTGCGGACATTCTTTTAATTATGATTATTAAAAATGCCATCACTACTGTTATGCGCCTCGTCTGACCATGCAATAGAGTTTGAAAAATTAGGTATATTTTGGCACTGACTTATATACCAATTACAAAACTCAGTACGCCGCCTTCTGTCGTCTATAGTCAAAAAATGTTCTTTCCAAAATCTGTACCAATGGTATTTGTGTTTCTTTAAAATTCGAAGGGCTTTGCTTCGAAACACGCCTAGATTAACCATTTGCCTATATGAAGTTGTTGGCTGTGCTTCTACTTGTCATAAGATGACCATTGAATTTTCTTCAGAATTTCGTTTAAAGTAAGTTTTTGGCCTGGGATTTTTAAAAGAACCGAATTCAATTAAATTTTTCTATAACCTAAAATTAATTAAGATATTTTGAGCTAATAAAAATTTTAATTTCTATGAACTATGCCGTGCAAAAATATTTTTATCTGGCTGCTACCTTTCAGGAAAATTTTGTAAGTATAATTCCATGTCACATTCTTACCACCTTCGGATAATATAAAACACTTTTAATTTTTAATTTATTATTTGACATATAGGTATCATTTGTTTTTACTTAAATAAATCTCAGCCTCCTATGCCTACTGTGTATTCTTAATACAAAACGTAAATAAAAAAAACTTAAAAAAGCAATGAATTATTAAAATAGCATTGAAGTGTTATATATTTTTGAAAATCACAAAAAAAATGTCATTTAAAAATGTCATAGCCAACTATGGCTTCCATATAAAAAATACAACTTTATGTCATATCTTTTTAAATTAAGGAGGTATTAAAAATGTGAATGCACTTACAGATTCTACTAAGAAAGGTGCCTTAAGAATGTTTTTACAGTTGACATTTAGAAATAAAAAGTTTTTCAAAATCGCCATTTTTTCAATTTTGGGTAATTGCGCAATAACGTTCAGAGATATCTTGATTATGACTATAGGATCTTAATTAACACCAAAATCGAGCACAAGGACCCCATATTACTTTTTGTCTATCTGTAATAGAAAGGGTACTTCCCATAAGAAAACGTCGGAAATGAACCGCCCTGTATACACCAATTTCGTTTGGGTCCTAAATTGAAGCTAAATTCTGTTACTCGTGTGTTTTGGTTAGCATTTGGGCGAAATTTAACCCAAAATATATGTTGGTACACCAATTTTGTTGGGACTGTACCATATTGGTTTCTCTCGATGACCAAAAGCTAAGTTTCGTAATAGAGTGTTGGTCAATGTTTGTGCCTAAGGTTTGAAAATCTATTACACCAATTTCGTTGGGATTGTCGCCATTTTATTTGTTTTAATGTATGTGCCTTATATTATTAAATTTTTATATACTTTCCTACAGTACATCACGCAATAGAATATACAGAGTGCTTTAGAAAGTAGAGCTATTTTTATCCTGGCTATGAAAAACCCAAAAGTAATATTTATAGTAGGAAGCCCTTCTATTTGAAATGCTTTATTTGATTAAATTTTCCGAAATTAATGAAATGAGAAATAGCAACAAAAATGTGGTATTACACAGTCTTAAAAGGATTTTCAAGTAAAAAATCGAAACTATTGAGATAACTTTAGTAATGTATCGTGAGTTTTTAATTGTCTGTGAATTAAAAGCTGTTTTTTTAAGCATAATGTAGGATATCAGAATTATCTTTATCTTATTAAAATTGTGAAAAATGGAATGTTTAAGAAAGATTTCTTCGCATAGTTACAGACAAATTTAAATAACACGGCTACTAAAGAGGTAAATATTTTATTTAAAATGTTTCTACGTTCATTCAAAAAACGAACACATTAGCATCATTTTTAGTGTAAAAAGTGATCATTTAGTAGAGTAATGCAATAACAATTTTATTTCACGCTACGCATGCGTAACGGGTGTCTATTAATCATTGAAGTTGACGTCATGTAGCAAAATTTGGTTAGGTTGGTACCACTACACTTCATTTCGGTCGCAACGATTGACATTAGCGTCCCATGTGGTAATCACCTTTGATGTAATTATAAATATTGTTAAAATTAAACAGAATACCCCTTACTTTTGGAAATGTTTATTGCCAATATTTACAATTATTTAACAAAATAAATTTTTAAATTATTGTTATGACAAAAATACAAACATTCTTCATTAAATTAATATAATAAAAAAAAATTTTGAAAATGAGGACCCTGATGCTGTAGACATAATTTAATTGTTACCTTCATGTTTTCAAAAACATGCTGAAGTTTTTCCCATGTAATAGCCTAAATCTCGTGTTCAACTGCTTCTGATTCATCTAAATTATGCAATCTATTTCTATAAATATTGTCTTTAACCTTTCCAAACAAAAAGTAATCTGGAGTTATGAAAATAACTGCTTGTGAATATAACGAAAAATTAATGCAGGAACGAGAATGAACGGAAAAATTACATTAAAAGCTAATCAAAACAGACACGTGCGACTATGGCAAAAAAGGTAGGGAAACCGATTGATTTTACAATATAATTCTTAGTGTTGCAAATACTAAGCAAAGAAATTTCCTAGCTTCAATCATTAATAGACACATGTTACTAAGCTAATAGTCTGAGAGCCAGTCGCCGTAGACTTACGGTATTTTGCGACTATGGCAAAAAAAGTAGGGAAACCGATTGATTTTACAATATAATTCTTAGTGTTGCAAATACTAAGCAAAGAAATTTCCTAGCTTCAATCATTAATAGACACATGTTACTAAGCTAATAGTCTGAGAGCCAGTCGCTGTAGACTTACGGTATTTTAACAAACCTTATATTTTCTTTATTTACCCTCTTATATCTGTCGTACATGAGATGTAAAAATATGACTGAGTTCAACGTTATAGTAACAAGGTTGTCCCTTGAATACTTTAAAAAATATATTATTACTGAAAAATAACAATGTCAGACAGCCATGATGGTTCCAAGGTCATAGCAGACATTATTTTAACAAAGCTGAAATTTATATATATTATTAATAATAATACTCTAAACCTATATTTAGCAAGGCAGATATTTTCTGCGGTTGTAACATCCCGGCAGACAACGAAACGTTACCTCCGACACGAGCATACACACGTATAATGTTATCTCACTACAACACCCATTTAACCTGCATGAAATTTAATATACTAGTATGCGTATAATGTCATGTGTAATTGTAAGGACATATATTTAAGAGCACATAGTTGGTAAGTTTATTTTTATTGATTACATGGTCAAATATTCATTAAATAGATTAAAAAAGTTGCTTTAGAAAATTATGTTTTATTATTAATATGGGTTATTATCACGTATTATCCTTCGATCTCATCATCAGAATCATTGAAATGTACACTGAATTGGTTTTCATCTTCCAACGAATTGGTTTCTGTAAAAATTAAATTTTAATATGTTATTTATAGATTCATTTAAAATAAAATTACCTGGGAGTTTTTTAACCAAATCGCTAACGAAACTTGGAAGTTGATCTCCATCTAACCATTTGGAAACGTAAGAGTGTTCATGTTCTTTTCAACCATATTCCAACAGGCTTAATGAGCTAGGGTCTTTTTTGAAAGCATTTTTCCAAATGCTTGAAATATAATGTGAAATATAATATTCGATTCTACTTTAATATTATTTGTAATATATGAATAACAATCGAAAACTAAGATGAATTAATTTATTACCAAGAAATGTTACTATTTCATCATTTGCCCAATGTTTAGTAAAAACATTAATGAGAGCTTCCTTAAATTTTATGTTTTTCATTTCTTTTCCAAAATCTGCTGGTCTTATTTGATCAGGTCCAGAGATAATATATTCAATTTGTGGTGCTTCATGTCTTAGTAACTTTTCATTATCTTTTATTGAAGGATGAAAATATTGATCAAATATTACGTCGATTCTTCTAGCTGGATATTTAGTTATCATTTGCAAAAACTTTTTTGAAATATGACCAAATGTTTTGGGCATCTCTTTCATGGAATGCAGTATGAAGAAACCATCTACTAAAAATACATCAGTATAACTCGGCGGTTCATGGTTAATATTTGCTTCAGGGCACTTGGCAAATACTGATTTATTGGTTTTACAGATATCACCATCCAAATGACATAAAGATAGAGGAACAGGAGTTATGGGATATGATAAGATTTTAAGGACATCGATATTGTGGTCCATCGAAATTCCCAACATGTGTCCGAATAAATCCCATTGTAGTCGAATTTCTTGGTTTTTTTCCACCGATTTTTACAGACTCTTTTTTTCTACTTGACTAAGATCGAAAATGAAGTATTTGTAATTCTAAAGCCATTAGAGGGTGAATATGAAAATGTAAACTTTCACCATTATCACACATAATAAAATACTTATCTTTTTTGGGGGTTTTATATATATATATATATATATATATATATATATATATATATATATATATATATATTTTATTACATGTAAAATAACAATAATATTTACTCCTCATATTAATTCATGAGCATCTGAAAAATCTTATAAATATCAAAAATTTCATATTTTTGTTTTTACTAATATTTCTCCTTCAATATCGTCTTCAACTCTAAGGTCGGTATTTTGATAAATAATTCCCATGGTGTCGTGAAGAGTATCCTTTCCGGTTTTCGTATCAACAAATCTATCAAAGTTGTCATATGCAATACCTACCGATAAATTTGCTGATTTTTTAATTACTCCACTGCTCGTATAGTTGATGTATAAGTTGATTCTGTTTCCAGTTCTTCAATAGCATTATAACTTATACATTGTCTGTACCTGTTTAAATAGTCTATAACTTTGCGGCTACCTGTAAGCCTTTTTAATGTCATACCTAAGCAAATGTGTTTGGACGTTTTTATGTTACCATTATGGGTCATGTAAAGAAAATCTAGTGATAAAGAATTAACATGACGTTTATAATTTTCACAATTTCGACGTTTGCGAGTGTTACCCCTAATAACTGAAGCTACAAAATCTGATAGACTTGGTGGTATTGAGCATTCACCTTGAATTACCCATTGACTGTTTAAATTGTCCGGTAGTTTTAATTTGTCGATGTTCAATATTTCTTTCCGCAAAATTGATGCTGCTGCTTGTAAAATGTCCTGATCTTTTAACTGAACAAATAGTGAATCATCAATGGTTGTGATTCCTTTAGGTACAATAACTTTTTTATGATTTGCTTGCAATATTTGAATTCTATCTGGGAATTGGGTACGATTCTTTTCTTCCAAATGTTGCGCTGTAAATGCTCAATTTGACGTTTCCTCAATCTGAGTATTTAACTCCCTTAATAAATCGGTATACTGCTTGTGTAAATAAGTAAGAAAATAACAGAGTCCTCTATTAATGACATTTTCTTCCTCAAAGATAGTTTGATGATTTTCTCGATGGATATGCCACTGTGTCTCTACAGGAATTTTAGTAGATAAACTTCTCTTGTTACTAAATTCATTTCGACAAATATTGTGGTAATATATTTTTTCATCACTTATTCTGATAATAAACTGGCTGATTCAGGATTTGCATGAACTTTTTCCTCCAATGGTTAATTTTCTTGGGCATCATTAACTTCTTCTATAAGTACAGGTACTGCTACTACAGGTACAATTATGTTTTCCGCAATATCAGCAATTATTGGATTGTTAGCCGATGTTGATGACGGTTCTGATGTTTGTTTTTTTTTTTAGATTCAGTCTGATAATATTTTTTTTAAATGCCTTAAATGTCTTGTAACAAGTGCGATGATATCCTGAAGCATAAATTTCATCCGGTAAAATAACATCACTATATTTGAGGTTATGAGTTCTTCATAAAACTAAAATATTCCGACATTTTTTATAGTTTCTTCTGAAAATAAATGCACACTTTCGTTTTTTTGTGAAGTACAAAATACACACTGTAAATCAGTTGACTTGATGTAAGTTCACAAAATGTTCGATATTTAAATCAATAAAATAAAAGTTAAAAGAAAGAAAGAAATAACACTGTTGGATTGCAGCGAGTGAGATAGCATTATACGTGCGTATGCTCATGTCGGAGGTAACGTTTCGTTGTCTGCCGAGATGTTAGAACCGCAGAAAATGTCTGCCTTGCTAAATATAGGTTTAGAGTATTATTACTAATAATATATATATATATATATATATATATATATATATATATATATAAATTTCAGCTTTGTTAAAATAATGTAAATTGTTCATTTTTTTTAGGGAATTTCAAGAGTGTCTGCCATGACCTTGGAACCATCATGGCTGCCTGCCAGTTATTTTTCAGTAATAATAATATAATATTTTAAAATATTCATGGGACAACCTGGTTACTATAACGTTGAACTCAGTCAAATTTTTACAACTTTCGTACCTGACTGACTCTATAGGAACCGCCGAGCGGACTATAGCGTTCCCATCTCATGTACGACAGATATAAGAGGGTAAATAAAGAAAACATAATAAGGTTTGTTAAAATACCGTGTCTGCCGGCCACTGGTTCTTAGACTATAATTTAAATAGTGTAACTGCAAGTGTACAAACGTCAGTAAAGGGAACTAAGCTTCATTTAAACAGACATACTAAAAAATTTAAATTATTACGTTTATGTTTTCTTTTTTTGAAATGATATTGTTTAATTAGGTGAAATATAATTAGCCATTTCTATAATTATTAAACCATTGAATTTGTTTTTGATTTAAAATTTTTATAAAAAGGTGTAGTGTACAAATGCTATTCGTGCGGGCTATATAGTTATATTTTAGTATTTTTTTAACCGAAAATCAGACACCCATACATTAACACACAGGTTTCTGAACTTCTCATTAAAAGTTATTCTGGATTGTTATTTTATGTAAATGAGAAAAAAGTAAAAGTGCAAGTGTGTAATTAGCTTAATGGAGTAATATTGAAAATGTGAATTTCAGTAGTGATGAAACTTTTTTTGACACCCTTTAAAAAATCAGTGTACTGCAAATGAAGCATTCTTAAAGTAAATCATCCTAACGATGACAACAGTCATAATTAACATTACATATTTATTAAATCTTGATATACATTATTGAAAAGGTTGTTCTATCACCTAACGAATCTTAAAAAGAAACAATGTCACCATAAGAAATTAACTCGAAAATCAAATTACAACACAAATTGCTTGGCTTCCTAAATCTTGTTCCCAGAGTTTTCGACCGATCTGCTAATTGCTCCATCACGCTCAATCTTTTCCAATTCATTTCTCAGTATAATAAGTTTTTGTTTCCATATAGTACTCGATTGAAAATCCACAAGGTGCATTTCAAAATCATTTAAATTCAACCATTCAAACAGTTTTAAGTTGACTTACTCAAATGACAAAGTGTCTGGATAAATTATTGTTTTCATGGTTTCTTCAAATTCTTTAAACTGAGAGAGCTGATTCATAGCTGTCCCAATAATACTTGAAAATTCTTGGATAAGATGGTTAATATCATAATTTCATCATAATATACTTTTTAAAGTATGGAAAATATTTGAAATTTTTATTTATTATGTCACAGTTAAATATTCGTAATTTTACCTGAAATGCTTGGATCACATCAAACATACTAGTGATTATTTTATTATCGCCTCGTAGTTTAATATTCAATTCATTTAAATGTTGAGTGAAATCTGCAAAGAACATCAATCTGACTATCCACTTCAAGTCAGATAATTCTTCGTGTATTTGATTTTGCTCATCCAAAAACGTCTTAATTTCATTGAAGCATTCAGCAAACCTTTGAAGAACTTTGCCATGGCTAAGCCAGCGAACATTATTAAATATAACTAAACCTCTGTACACTGAATTTACTTCTTTTAGTAGATTTTCAAATTTTCTTTTATTCAAGCCACACGCAGTAATGAAATTCACTGTTTTAGTAACGAGTTTTGTTATAGCATCAAATGATTTGAAAGTATTTTTTCCACACAATACCTCTTGGTGTATAATACAGTGAAAATTTAGCAGTGGATGTCCCACATGTTTAGTGAATAAATTAACAAACCCCAATTCTTTACCAGTCATGCTAGGTGCGCCATCTGTAGTAACAGAAACGATCCTTGAAGAATCCACATTTGCCTCAGAAAGAGTATTTAAAACTGCTTTGCAAATATCAGTACCATTTGTTGTTTCTTGCAATGACAATAATTTGACCAGTTCTTCTTTAATTTCCTTACCAATAAAATATCTAATAAATATAGCTAATCGAGCTGAACCAGTAATGTCTGTGCTCTCGTCAAGACAAATAGAAAATAAATTACACAACTAAAAATCTATGTGTTGGTTTGTGATATTTTCTGCAATTTTTAAAACCCTATCTTTTACAGTATTTTTGGTTATGGGCAAATCCTTTATGTGTTGTATAATTTTGTCTGTATTAGAAAAATCTTCTAATAGAAATGGCATAGTTTCTAGCATCAAATCTTTAATATATTCTCCATCGCTAAATGGCTTTCCACGCTTTGCAATAACATTAGATACACCAAAAACTTGCGGCAACAATATTTGAATTACTACCCACAAACGTCAGTAAAGTATTTGTCTGCAAATGTTTGCTCTTAATTGCTTGTTCTTCTTTTGTTTTTTTAAAAAGTTAATTATGGTTAGTTTCATAATGTCGTTTAACAGATGATGTCTGCATACTATTGTGGTTGAACATAAAATACATACTGCTTTGTCGCCTTTTTTAATCGTACCATAATATCTTGAGTCCAAGAATTTTGAAATTCTCTGCTACTACAACTACTAACATTTAATCCACTAATTTTTCTTTTTTTTTTTTTTTGAACAGACGTTAAAAATGTAATAGTAAGATAAATAAATGTGCTTATAAAATAATCGTACACAAGTGTACATGAAACACACACTTACAAATTGAAACAGTATTTGTATAATTGGTGATTAACGAGGTACATATTAGGATCATAAAGCTCGACAATTTCACTTCACCTCTGAGATGCGCAATTAAAGAACGGAGACCGCCGTATCTGAGTGCGATAGCACAAAACAATCTACACGGAGAAATTTTACTTGGTCACGAATTATACCACTATTACTATGAATGGATGTTTACTCTGCCACGGTCTGTTTCAGAATGGTAGCTCCTTCAATTGCCTAGCGCGAAACCAACGCGCAACCAAATCTCAGAGACCAATCAAGAAATAAAATTGGTGGAGTTGTATGTTATCTAATTTTTTAAAGCCGCGTTTACACGTTACGAAAAATGCTAGCAATTTATCATAACGTAAAAATATAATATAAACATTTAATTTTTCGCGTGCCCTCAAAATTTTTTCGCGTGCCGTTTCGGGCACGCGTGCTATGGATTTGCCATCCCTGTTCTAGAATATTATGGGGTTTGAGGAATAGTTTTAGAGGTTTCCAAAAATTATCTCGTGATAGATTTCAGACACTCAAAATTGGGGATTGTATTAGTGAGCCGAGAGCAGCGCAAATAGGTGTTCCTCATGGTACTGTCGTTGACTCATTACTTTGTATCACATATATAAATTGTTTATTAAAAAAAATTGGAAGAGAATATCATACCTTATGCAGATGATGCTGTTGCGATTTTAGAGGGAATAACATGCTGATGCTAAAGATAAGTGGAATTGGGGCTGTCTGAAATAAAAAAGTTGGCTAGTTTTTAATAAACTTGCACTAAGGGAAGCCTCAATACTGGAATATGTCATTATCCTGTATATTATTGAAAAAAATAATGTTAGTAAGGAAAACTTTAAATTCAAAAGTTAAATTAATTCTTTATAATAAATCAGGAATCTATTGTAACCTATCTGATAATAATTTGGAGTGGTCTCCTACAATGTTTTAAATATTTTCAGTGCTACTTAATATTATGCTCAAAGTGTTATACTGTAAAACTAGGTACTATTCCACTAACTTGTACAATGCACAAATATTTAATATTAGATATTTATTCATCTTGAAAAAAATGTGTACAAAAAATACAGAAATTCAACCTATGCACAATCACAATAGTAGAACACGGATCCAGGTAACCTAGTAGCCCAAGCTTTGCTTGTAAACGTTTCAGTATATTACTTTTAACTGTAATGAACATGAGTAATTTAAAAAGTTTCACCAAACAATGCAGAATAATTTTCGAAAAATTCAATAACATGATGTAATTACAGAGATTTTTCTTTGTAAGTATTCTTCCTTAAGTCATACACTTTTTATTCTATAAACGAACTAATTTTTATTACCTTATACGCTAAATAGAATTGAGTGTATATTAATAAATTATTAGGTACTTTTTAAATCAAGTACCTTTGTTTATACATTAATTTGGTTAAATAAATTGTACTAAATTCAACAATTTAGTTTTCAAATGGTATGTTATATACCAAACAAGTATACTACAATAAATTAGTTTGTTAGACTCTTTAACTTATGAAATATAAAATGTAAGAAGTAAAGATATTGCTGAATTCACATATCTTATTGTCTATGACAAAATTCAAATCTTCTAAAAAAGTAATACTAATTCATATCGTTTTTCTTGGAAAAAAAACAACTTTTAAGAATCTATGAAATACCTACTTAAGAAGGACATTAAGATAGTCATAATTAACGAGGATGTTGTGTGGTAACATCCGAGTTTATTGTGACTATATTAATATCCGTATTAAAGAAAGGCTTTATCAAAACATGGCGTGGTTGATAATATTTGTATCCTGGGTTACGGCAAAACAAGTCTGCAACATTTCACTCTTGGTTACGGCAAAACAAATCTGCACCTTCTCGCATTCACTCGCATATTATGGTAACTTTTTTTTTTTTTTTTTACTAATAGTATTCCTGAACAGCCAAAGATTGGCCTAACGTGCTAAAGCACTCGGGAACACTGGGATGGGGTTAAGGATATTGTTAAGCTGCCGATAAATGTTTATGAACGGCTACCTTACATTTGCTTAAATCAAAGTTTGGAGGAAAACAGAAACTGGGTAGTGCATTCCATAATTTGGTCGCCGTGTGGAAAAATGTAGATTGCGCCCGTTTGGTGTGACAAGATGGAATTTTGAATGCGTAATTATGGCGTGAATGGGCAAACCGAGTGTTCCTAGTAAAGATCGCCTGTGAAAGTATTAAGGAGTGTATTTCAGATGCACACTTGCCATTGTGATAGCGACAGAACAAGAAAAGAACTGAAACTATTCTTCTATGCTCAAGAGATTGTAGGAAGTTAGAGACGGGTCATTTATGTTTTATAGCTCTTTTTGATGCAGTTTACCATATCAAGGGCGTATTGAGGAGCACTGACCCAGAGGTGGAAATTGTAGTCCAAGTGAGGTCGAATTTGGGCCTTGCACAGTCAAAGGAGTTGTCGCAATGTGAAGTACTGTTTAGATCTGTATAGAAAGCCCAATTTACAGGCAGCTGTTTGCTGGCTGACAAATGATCTTCAAACCCATGAAAGGTTTGATGATACGGACATCCCTAACATAGAACTAAGAGTTTGAAAACTTGAGATCATATTTGCAACAGGAAATGATCAGTCTTTCTTGGTGGACACACGGCAACTATGATATGAAACGGTAACTACGCTATTATTTGCATTTGTTATTATGACGTATGTAACAGGTAAGTTCAGTACCATATTAAGTAGATTATTTTTGACGTTTCTAAGAACCAATAGAAACTTTCAATTTAAGTCATGTGCGTACGTTTTAGCCAATCAAAACATTATTATAGTGGGAATAATCCACCTACATTATTACCGCGAGAATAATTTTAAGTATTTTGTTTTTATTGATTGCATTTTTTTATTTGACTTCTATCATCAACTTGGCAGTTCAGAAACCTTAATTTGTTAAAATAAAAATATTATATTGAAAACATGTTTTCTTATTGTTACGTCAAAAATAATCTAATGAATACCTACCACACGAGAGTTCGATAAATTAGAAAATAGTAATAATTCTCTCTTATGATATTACTACTGAGAATATAATTCACATGTCACATGGTACATTTTTGATTACTTTCATTGCTTAAAATACAAAAACAAAATTGCAGAATAGGCTATCAAATCGGTGATAATTTTGACTGTCACATGATTTTAATGAATAAAATAGTTTACTGTCAAAGTCACAAATCGTTTAAAATTGTAGACTTTAAAAAAATATATTTTCTATTAACGTTCATTATATTCTGTTACCAAATATAACACGTGTTATGATTAATAATCGATGATAAGCATAACACTAGTTATATTATCCCCGAGAATATAATTTATTAATCACTTGGGGTCGTTTTAGCCAATGAAACTGCATACTTTCCTTAGTAATGTGTCTATTACAGCAATAATAATTTATTAGTGGTAATAGACACTTTATTAAACCCAAACTCGATGGCCAAAACGAAAACAGCTGATTCCTCTGGCCAAAAGGAACAAAAAATTGTTAATACAGGGTGTGTCTATTGTTGATGGTTTCCAAGATGTTAACTTTTTTTTAATTTTTTCTATTTCGTGAACTTATTTTTTAAATCACGCTGTATCTTCCAAACTAGAAGAGTTACAAGAAAACACATTAGGAGAAATTTGTAGAAGATGAAATTGCCTTAAAGAATATTGTATTCATTCGAGACAAACTCATCATTCAACATTTTTAATGACATAATGAATTCAGAAATGATTTTTTTTCAAATCCCAAGAAAAATTTCCAAGAGGAATATTTTTCCAATAGAGATGGATTTGATACATGGCCGATAAAGGAAAAACTTTGTTTTTTCATAAGCTTCACAACGATATGAAAAAAACTTATGGTTGACGTACTAATTACTGAATTGTTACAGGAATACACACACCTCAGGAAAAACTTTTAGAGCATAAAATTACCTTCAAAAATATGGTAGAGTAGATGAGAATTGACGATTTGTCCCTCACTTTTCAATCAATCTGTACATTTACGGCAAGAAATACGTCTCCTTTACTGATATCTTTTCATCACCGTAGCAACGACTTGACATTAGTAAGTTAGTTGTCAAAATTTGTTTGCTATTACAGTTTTGCTGATTTCAATACAAGTTCTTTCTGTTAAGTGATATTGTAATTTAGTTTTTGAGTCGTTCTTATTCGTGTTATTATTATTGTTCTTGTTCGTGTTCGTGTTTTCCTTCCTGAGTCATGTTTTCAAATGAAGAATATGCCGATGTTCATTATTATTATGGTGTTGCCCAAGGGAATGCGAGTGAGACTGCTAGACTGTATGCAGCTGCTTTCCCAAGAAGAATTTATCCAGAAAGGAGAGTTTTCTCTAGAGTACACACTGCTCTAAGCGAGAGAGGATCTTTTGGGATCCTAAGAGATCAAGAGGAATTTCATAATGTTGAGAGGATTGACGACGTAATCCAGCATTTCGAAGCAAATCCTGAGACTAGCTTGCGGCGGTCATCCAATGTATTGCAGATGCCACGAGAAACAATACGGAGAACTCTTAAGGCTGACGGAAGACGTGCGTATCACGTGACGGGAGTTCAAGAACTTTTAGATGGAGATCTAGGTCGGCGGATTGAGTTTTGCCAATGGTATCTCAATTCAGTTAGGAATGATCGAGATTTCCAAAAAGTAATCTTGTGGACGGATGAGGCCACCTTTACAAGGTCAGGCATCTTCAATATCCATAACACGCACGTCTGGGCACATGAGAACCCACATACTATGAGACCAAATAGCTTTCAACACCAGTTCAAAGTTAATGTTTGGGTTGGTTTACTCAACAGTCAACTTATTGGTCCATATATTCTGCCAGATAGAGTTAATTCAGTGAATTTTTGAATTCCTTGAAGAAAACCTCCCTGAATTGATGGAGGAGGTTTCATTGGCAACAAGAGCAGATATGTGGGTTCAACTTGATGGTTGTCCTGCCCACTACGGAAGAGGTGTGAGAGATTGGCTAAACGAACATTATCCCCAACGTTGGATTGGAAGAGGTGGTACAGTGGCGTGGCCTCCAAGATCTCCAGATCTCATCCTATTTCTGGATGAATTCTTCTTGGGAAAGCAGCTGCATACAGTCTAGCAGCCTCACTTGCATTCCCTTGGGCAACACCATAATAATAATGAATATCGGCATATTCTTCATTTGAAAACATGACTCAGGAAGGAAAACACGAACAAGAACAATAATAATAACAAGAACAAGAACGACTCAAAAACTAAATTACAATATCACTACAACAGAAAGAACTCGTATTGAAATCAGCAAAACTGTAATGGCAAACAAATTTTGACACCTAACTTACTAATGTCAAGTCGTTGCTACGGTGATGAAAAGATATCAGTAAAGGAGACGTATTTCTTGCCGTAAATGTACAGATTGATTGAAAAGTGAGGGACAAATCGTCAATTCTCATCTACCATATTTTTGAAGGTAATTTTATGCTCTAAAAGTTTTTCCTGAGGTGTGTGTATTCCTGTAACAATTCAGTAATTAGTACGTCAACCATAAGTTTTTTTCATATCGTTGTGAAGCTTATGAAAAAACAAAGTTTTTCCTTTATCGGCCATGTATCAAATCCATCTCTATTGGAAAAATATTCCTCTAGGAAATTTGTCTTGGGATTTGAAAAAAAATCATTTCCGAATTCATTATGTCATTAAAAATGTTGAATGATGAGTTTGTCTCGAATGAATACAATATTCTTTAAGGCAATTTCATCTTCTACAAATTTCTCCTAATGTGTTTTCTTGTAACTCTTCTAGTTTGGAAGATACAGCGTGATTTAAAAATAAGTCACGAAATAGAAAAATTAAAAAAGTTAACATCTTGGAAACCATCAACAATACACACACCCTGTATTAACAATTTTTTGTTCCTTTTGGCCAGAGGAATCAGCTGTTTTCGTTTTGGCCATCGAGTTTGGGTCACCGTGTAGTTTCATTGGCTAAAACTTCATGTGATTAGCGAATTATATTCTCTTCCTAAATATAACTCGTGCTATGCTTATTATTGATGATAACACTGGTTGAAGCCTTCAGGAAGTTGAACTCTGCTTTGCACCCATTCAATTTTTATTGACTAACTCCTAGTTATATTCTCTCTGACAATAATAGTCATGTTTTGATAAATTGTTTTCTTATGACATCAAATTAGCATTTAAGAATATACTGTAAGCAACAATAGCCTTTGTTTTGATGTATCTGTTATACCTACATAGTTTTACGCTTTTTTAAATTATCTTTTAACTTTTTGCAATATCAAACACTGTAGTAAACCATGGTGCTAAGCGATTAATTGTAAAGTTATAAATACTTTCGAGGATTCACAGTAAAGCATTTAAACCATAAATAACTAGATGATTTTCCTTTTCAATTTGTGATCTCTTTTCATAATATATTTTTGTATATTTTGTGTTGGTCTTTTTTATAAATATTAAGGTTCAAGCGTCAGTCCATATTGCTTTGAACAGATTTTTATAATGAGTGAAAATCTATTTATATGGTTTCATGCAGTTTATTTCGCCGTCAATAACAATCTTTTTGTTCTCAAATTCAAAACAAGTAATCTGTGCACGTGCTACAACCTACATAAATTGAAGTCCAACATTCATACACATTTTTGACTCGTCATGTCTCAGAGTTGTCTCTTGCACTATGAATTTTATGTTGCGGTGACGTTTAAAGGTATGGATTACTAAGTACGTAACTTGTTGTTGTAGAAATTTGTTATAATTGTTTATATTGTATTGCGGTAATCTGAAACAACATATAAAAATTTGCAAAGGAAACATCAAAATTCTGAAAAACATTTCAAGATGTCTACAGTGTTGTTCATAATACCAGTTAACAATAAAAAATACATAAGAACCAGCCTGCTATATCATGATTACAATTAAGTGGATGCCTACAATTAAATGTTTCTGATAAGTTTTAATGAAAATTGAAAACAAAATTACTAATTTATGTGTATGAAGTATATAAACCATAGAAGGTTGGTTTTTACTCCACCCTCTAAGAAGGCTAATGGTGAAAATACTGTGATTCACCAATACACTATAAGAATTGAAAATTTTGTTTCCACTTAAAAACAGTGCAATTGTGTTGCGATGAACGGAAAACAGAATGAATACATTTTACTTATTTTCATTTAATTTATCGGTATGCGTAAAATGATTAGGATGCTGAGATGATTGAATGTATTTGTATAGTAACTTACTTAGGTGATCTAAATGGTGCAGGTTTAAAAAGTCTTAACCCTTTGTTAGTCGCTACATGATTTTTAACATAACTAGTCACTACGGTGTGCTTCACGCACTGATGCTAAATGTTTTTAAATTTTTTTAACAATGAACAAAAGTTACAAATTATGTTATAACAAAAGGAAATATCTATTACATGCTAATAAGCTAGACTAAACAGAGACTTATAAACTAGTAAGAGTTATGGTATCGAAAAATGTCAATTCATCTCCTTGTCCTCGATATTGATGTTGGTTAGACATTTGTGAACTGTTGTGACATGTTTCTTGTATACCATTTTATACGTTGGTTGTCACTCTATTCTTTTTCCAATCACACAAGTTACTTTTGGTTATTTTTTCGGGATTCGTGATTCTGATTTTGTTGATCACTTTTGTATTTCGCCAAAAAGTGTTTGACACTTCCTGACAGATTTCCTATCCTGAAATATGGTGTCATTTGTGGAAACACAAGTCTTTTTAGAAAAACGTTTTAACATTTTCAGTATATAAGCTGTTATAAATTATATTTGCATTCAAACCTGATATATTGCGGCAAGTAAAAATAAGGAACGTCTATAACTCACGCAACTTCTGCAAATTTCGCTACCTGTTCCATCCGTACACCATAGATCAAGAAAATTTGTGTGGCTTTGTTTCTTCATTCAGGTAACCAACAAAACACTAATTGAAGTAATTGTTCCTCCTTTTTTGGCCTTTTACTCGTCTCACTCTCTTGAGTAGTGGTCCTGTATTGTTCTATGTACGTATTTGTACTGTCTACTATTTCTTCAATCATCTCAATACGAGGGCAGTGACTTTTTAAATAATAGTATATTATGTTATTAGGAGTAAAAGTGATAGTTTGTGTGGCGAAGCTGAATCCTTATTTTGGCAACGATGTGACGCAAATAATTATTCAGCTAAGTCACATAAACTCTCTTTTACTCCGAATAACATACTATTTTATCCGCAAACGTAATGCAATAAATTAAAAATAATCGGTTCAGATCGAAAGGAAACAGCAAAACTAATTAGCAGGTAAAAGAATAAAATAATCAGAACGTTTTACAAGTAATGAAACCACAACAACGCTCAATAAATAAGCAAACGTCACGCGTTGGTATAGGAATTTGTGTTGAGATTTTCGAAAGTTTTTATTAAAACGAGTGTTGCGAAATGTTGGATGCTGATGATGATTTGCGATGTACTCCTCCCGAGATTACTGAAGTAGCGGAAGAGATGATTAAAAATTTACTGCCAACGAAATCTGTTGTTGTTTACGAAGCTTCTTATAATAGATTTCCAAAATGGTGTTCTGAGAGAAATGCGAAGATTTATTCTGAAAACGTTTTAAGAAGACATTATGAAATAAACTTCTTGCTTCATCTCTGGTGTTAATTTTATTTTGTTATTGTTGTTTTTACAAAAGAATTCATCAGTTTCTAAATTGGTAAAAGTAGAAATACCCAGGCGCAAAAGTGAAACTTTTACTCAATGTCCGAGAAGTCAAACTTTTACCTGCGACATTTAGTCATAAAAGTATCACTTTTGTGAGGCCCTCAAAATAGGCGTTTGTTTCAGTGATGACCTCTTCATTCGACCCAAATCTCTTACCGCCCAGCCATGTCTTCAGGTTTGTAAATAGGAAATAATCGCAGGGGGCTTAATCTTGAGAATTTGCTGGATGGGGTAGCAGTTCGTACCCCAATTTATAGATTTTTGCCATGGTGACTACACCCGTATGCATGCGTACATTATCTTGATGGAGCAGCATCTTTTTCTTTGCCAAATGCTGTCTTCTCTGTTTCAACTCAATATCGAATCTGTCCAAAAGCTCTGAATAATATTCGCCGGTGATCGTTTTACCCTTTTCAAGGTAGTCGATGTGAATGATCCGTGTGCATCCCAAAAAACTGTAGTCTTGTCGGCCAACAGATCCATCGTGACCTTCTTTGGTGCACGTTCACCTGGAAAAACTCACTGTCTTGATTGTTGCTTGGTCTCTTATGCGTTGTGGTGGATCCATGTTAGGACCACGTTAACGAAACTGCGAAAAAACTCGTTCGGATTGCGTCTGAACATCGCCAAACTCTCCTTTGAAGCGGTCACACAGTTGCTTTTATGGTCGAGTGCGGTCAATCGCGGCACCCATCGCGCAGATATCTTTTTGGTGTCCAAATGTTCAGTTGCGGTGTCTACAGCTCAGCCATCTGAACCACTTTCATTCTCCGATCGTCCAATATCATTCCATGGATTTTATTGACGATTTGTGGCGTGGAGACTTCTTTTGGGCGACCTGAACGTCACTTGTGCTGGTACGACCACAGCAGAACTCGGTAAACTACTTCTTAACCATTGAGATTGATGGTGCAGTCCCCATAGTATTTGTCAAGCCTTCCCTTGGTTTCGGTGATGGTTTTTTTACGCAAAAAATAATGCTTAATCAGCACACGAAATTCACTTTTTTTCCATTTTCGTTATAATTCAGGGGGTTGTCTGCTTTCAATGACTGATGGGAGCAGTGTTGCATTTAAAATTACTGCTCGGGAAATTCAAAAAGTCACTGCCTTACCAATCTGCCCTCGTAGTAATGAATTTTTGTTAATAACATCCTCTTAGTGACAAGTGGATAGGGGGAAACTTTCGCCATGTTCCTTGCACGTGTTTTTTTAAAATTTACTTGTAATAGGAAGTTTGCTCCATTTTTTTCTCTTAAGAACAATTCAACGCGTGCCACATCACATGCTTCATTCTGTTCGCTATCGCTACCCCCTTTTTCGTCTGAACGTGTGTTATAATCGCTTTCTTCAACATATTCATCATAGGCGTCTTCATCTAATCCTCCAATCTCTTCTTCCTCAGAAAAATTGGCCTGAATAGCACAAGCTAAGGCCTGCCACTCTTGTTCAGTAAGCTTTTTTTTTTTGGTTTCTTATAGGAATTGAATACCTAAAAACAATTATAAATTACATATGCATTAGCAACAATAAGTATTTACTTACATAGTTTATCGCTACAGTGTATGTTTTACACAAACAGTGCGAGCGAATAACAAAATTAATTCAACGTAAGACTGACACTCGATGCTTGGAAGTGACAAACAATGATAATGGCAACCTGGCCTAAGGTTACATAGCCACGTTGTGTGGGGGGGGGGGGATACCGTAGGGAATAAAACCTGTTGAAAGCCAAATCGTGTACTTCTTACACTGTACCGGCTAAAAAGGGATAAAGCCATGAATAATTAAACTTTTTTCAATTCTGTTTGTAACGTTAAATATGGATAGGTCTAATAGGTTTTGTTGTAATTTTTTAAGAGAATTAGCTTTTGCTGTGAAGTGATGTTTTTAAATCTTCCAAAAATACAGCAGCGTAAATGTGTGTTATATTACTTTCTTATTAACAAATATTAACGTTTCATTTCCTACTGAAGACGACAGCTGCAATTGCTGTTGAAATATTGTAATTTTGAAAATATTTTATCCAAAGTACACGATTCTTAGCCATCAGTATTTTTATCATTTGGGCAATTAACTAATGAAAAAAATCGCAGGCTTTGTGAGAGAATAGTGTATGCAGTAAATTGAAAAAATGCAACTTAATACTTGCTTTCTGTATAATTTTTTTAAGCGACACTTAGCAAAAGCTTATTTTCGTCACTAGATATCTTACTCGCTGGTTCGCTCATTCCTTCGTCCATGTTTTTCCTGTTCGCGCCTTAACTTTTGGTGGAATTGAGATACAAGGCTGAAATATTCGCAGTATATTCTTTATTAGAAAATATAGCTCTGGGTTGGTAACCAGCCAAATCCCCCGATAAAGATCCAAGATATGGGCAAAATGTCTCTAAGCAAGCTCGGCAATATCTGTGTAACAATATGAGATACGAAAAAACTTTATTAGAAAAAGTTGTAGATCAGAACGAAATAAGAAACTTTTATTCAACACTCTTTTTCTTTAAAATCCGTTTTACGTAAAACCCTGAAAAAAGGGAAAATCTAAAAAACATCTTTCTTATTATCTTGGGAAATATTTATACACTAATTTCATTGAAGTGGTTACAAAATTGATTCAATGAATGCGCGAACCGAAGATGGCCAGCGAAAGTATTAAAGGAGTGTATTTCGGAGGCACACTTGCCGTTGTAATAGCGATAGAACAAGGAAAGAACCGAAACTATTCTATGCTAAAGAGACTGTAGGTCAAAAGTCAGAGACGGGTCGTTTATAAGCCTGATAGCTCTTTTTTGGACGCGGTTTACCATATCAATGGCGTATTGGGGAGTACTGGCCCAGAGGTGAGAATTGTATTCCAGATGAGGTCGAATTTGAGCCTTATACAGTAAAAGGAGTTGTTACGATGTGAAGTAATGTTTAGATCTGTATAGAAAGCCCAGTTTACGGGCAGCTGTTTTGCTGGTTAACAAAAGGTGGTCAACCCATGAAATGTTCGATGATACGGTCATCCCTAACATGGAAATAGAGTATGAAAACTTGAGATCTAAGCCATTCATATTTACAGCAGGAAATGATCGGCCTTTCTTGGCGCACAGAACGCAACGCTGGGTTTTGTCGGCGTTGAACGTGAGTAGATTACTCCTTCCCCATTCAAGGATACGTTCTATGTCTGTTGATTGAGGCTACCATTTTCACTTTAACGTCCTAACTAGACTTATTGTTGTGGGAAAATTGAGAAGAACTACAGTGTAAAGTGGAAATGAGATCATGTATATAGCAGGGATAGTGTGGAAGCTATCACTAATCCTTGAGTTACACTCCCGTTAATAGTAGTTTCTATCGAAAAGAAGCCATCGGCAACATGTATACGTCTTTTGTCAAGAAAGCTGGAGATCCAATTGATGAGCGTATCGGATAAGCCAAACGAGATAAGCTTGGCAAGTAGGCACTTGTACCAAACCTGGTCAAAAGCCTTTGAAATAGCTAAAGCTATTACGACTGTTTTACCGGACCTTCCTAATATGTTATTCCAAAGTTGGGTGACATATGAAAGATCGTCCGGTGAAGGACTCTGTCTGAACCCATACTGGTGACCGTTGAGGAGTTTATTGGACTCCAGGAACAAAATTAGTTGATACCGTTTTCCACGATTTTCGATAGAATGGAAGTGATAGGTATTGGTCGATAGTTTGAGGGATCGGTTTTATCGCCCTTTTTAGGAATATGTTGGATATTATCCGACTTCCACGAGGAGGGAAACTCTCCAAATGACATGGAAATCGAAAAGTGTTTGGACAATACTGGTACTAGCTCGGGGTAGCATTTTTAACGGCGATAGTTGGAATACCATCAGGTCGAGTCGCCTTGTTTGAATTTATTGATAATTTATGCTAGAAGTTTGTATCGAAAGTTCATTTATTTCATAGCGTATGGGGTAGATTTCGGCGACGACACAATTTTACCAAAATCATTGAGCCATGAATTTGATGCAAAGTAATCGATAAAGAGGTTGGCTTTATCAACAGGATCAGCTACTACAGATCCGCCACGAGACGTCATGGGATGTACTAAAGTTTTTACTGATGGCTTTAGCTAATGACCAAAGTTTACGACTACCCAAAGGACATGACTAATTCTTTGCATTTACGTCCTTTGGCCTTTGATTTCCATTTGACATGGAGTGTATTCTTTTGCGATAATGCATCAGCTCAAGCTCTATTACACCACGACTGGGAACTGGAATGACATATACGATATGTTTTTTTGGGAATGTTTAATTTCATACCTATCAAGCTAGCTTCAGTTATTTAAAGAGCAATGGTTGAAGAGGAGGACCGTTTCAAAAAATAGTCACGCCAGGGGAAGGTTGCAAATGAAAATCTCCCAATTCGCTCCAGTTAGCTGATTTAAAACACCACATACTTCTACAGATCTATGTACAGAATGCCCGGTTGCACTTGTTCAATGTGAAGGTGAACACCCTTAAGATTCGACCTGATACTACGTATGTTGCAGTAATGTATCCGAATGTTGGTACTTTCGATGACCGAGGTCGCTTGTGGGGTAGGATTTCATTCCCGGCAGATCTTGCTCTGCTTTTTCTTGATTTTGGCGTTGATGAAATTTTATCCCCCAGAATGCTTGGGACGGATCGACTAATCGATGTCAGACTGTGGGTGTCTCGCCCTACTCACCTAGGGTATAGCGTCAGTTTTGGAACTCACCATTTAGAGTTTCGCCGTTAAAACGCCACGCTTGTCTAGTGCGTGTTGGCGAGAACATAAGGAATAAAGGAGATAGTGACCGTCAGCCCTTACCCAACTCAGAAAATCCGAGCGGCAAGGGGTACACATGCCTTCCACCTATGAAGTTGTACAATATTAGAGCCGAAAAGTAACTGCATATACACTATATATATGTATATATATATATATATATATATATATATATATATATATATATATATATATGCACAAATTTCGTTGGGGTTGCGGTAAAACTGATTTCCTTGATGGCCAAGAACTAAATTGTGCTACCCCATGAGTGTTGATCAGCGTTTGGGCCAAATTATACCCAAAATATATATTTGTGCAATAATTTCGTTATGGTCGCGTCAAAATTAATTTCCGTGATGGTCATGAACCACATTCTGCTGCCCATGACTTCTAATCAGCGTTTAGGCCATATTATACCCAAAATCTATGTTTATAAACTAATTTCATTGGGGCTATGGCAAAATAAATTTACTCAATAACCAAGACGTAAATTCTGCAGTTGATGAGTGTAACTGGTTTAGTAATATTAAAGTTAAATTTAGTACAATTTATGATTTAACTTAACCATCACGCCATTCCCTTGCGGGGTAGGCAAAACAATCCCTGCCTCATACTTATTTTTCGTTCACAATCTTTCTCCATGCTTTCCTATCTTTGCATACCTCCCTAGCTTCCGCAAGATTAATACATTGTCGCTGACATGTCCTTTTGTTTTTAGAATTCCTTACCTTTCTTTTATCATACATTCTACTACATTCAGCCAAGTTTTACGTGGCCTACCAGGCCCGGCCTTACCTCTAACCTCATCCACATATATTTGCTTCGTTAATCTTGCGTTGTTCATTCTCTCCATGTGACCAAACCATCGTAATGTACTACTTTTATGCCTATCCATCATAGTCTTTTCCTCGCCACACTCCGTCATTATGCACTCATTCTTTATCTTATCCCTTCCCGTTTTACCACATGCACTTCTCAGGAATCTCATAACCACGGCATTTATTTTTCTTTCGTGCTATTTTCACATACCCATGACTCACTTCCATACTGTACTGACGGGACAAACACGCCATTATAGTTTGCTCGTTTCGCAGCTGGGCTCATGCTTTCGTTTCTCATTATCGTCGACATACTTCCAAACACTTTTCTTCCAGCATTGACCCTTCGTCCAATCTCGCCATCCATTGTACCATCTGCAGTAAACATTCTACCCAGAGATATCAACTCGTCCATTTGCTCCAGAATTTCTACTATCAACACACCCTCTCCCTGGCATGAAGCCACCCTGCACATCCTAAATCTTAGTTTGTGTAGTTTCTGATACTCTATCAATCAGTACTCTTCCAAATACTTTACCAGGTACACTGAGTAAACTTATTCCTCTGTAGTTCTTGCGATCACGTTTTCCCCTTACCCTTATACACTGGTACAATGATCGCGCTGTTCCAATCATTCGGCACTTTTCCACACTTAACTTATACATTGAATAATTCACACAATCTTTGCAACTCCGTACTTTAGCATTTCACCAGTGATTTCATCTACGCCTGCTCCTTTACCGTTTTTCAACATTATTACCATTTTCTCTACTTTATTTACCCCAATATCCTTCTCAATTTCATTCATCATTCCTTCTATATTCTCCTTATTTAACCCTTCTGTCTTACTTTCCTCACTGTACAGCTTTCCGAAATATTCTTGCCAGCATTTCCCCACTTCACAATCGTCCCGTACTATTTCGTTGCAGCGTTCTGTTTTGGTCCACGTTTTGTATTTTTGACCCATTTCCAGAAGAGGTTTTTGTTTCCTCCATTTCCCTCTTTTATTTGTTCCACACTGTTTCATTCACATTCAACTCTTTACTCACAGCATCTGCGTATTTCATTCTCGCACCATTATCAACTAGTTTGTCTACCGTAATTGTAGATGTTTACACTACGTTTTCTTTCCTTCTCCAAACCCACTTTTGTTCTAAATACAATCAAAAAGTGGTCCGATCCACACTCCAATTCGCGCATTACTTTTGTGTCTTTCACCAGGTTCCTAAGTCGTTCATCATACACTATCAAGTCAATCATACTTTTAGATTCACTTCTTTGCCATGTATACATGTGCACATTTTTGTTTAAACCACATATTAGATATAAACAGGCTTCTCTCCACACAGATGTTCACCAGTCTAATAGATTCTTTGGTCTCCGAATTTTCCTAGAACGCGTTCAGTATGTTCTCTCTGTACACCCACCCATCCATTCATATCTCCCACTATCATCAATATTTCGTATGGCTTACATACGTTAAACACGTTCTGTACATCATTCCTGAAGTTCTCACACTCTTGGCCTCTTTCTCCATTCATCGGTGTATAGCATGCAATAAGAAAAATTCTTCGAAACTCAACTTTCATTCTAACCCACATGACCCGGGGAGATACCAATTCGTACTGTTCAACACATCTTTTCGCTCTTTCACTTACGATCACCCCAACTCTTTTTGCGCTATGTCCTTCAGTCTCAACTCCTGACTATAGTGCTAGGCTGTCAAGCTCCATTTCCACAGCATCCTTTCCTTTGCGCATTGTCTCCGATACACACAGAATATCAAGCTGCCTTTCGTGAATTACATTCGCAATTTCAAATTTTTTGCACAGTCGTCAGCAACAGGGCCTGTCTGTTTCGATCTTGACTACCCCTTGTAGCCAGGTCGATCCGAGACAATTGTATTGTTCTCTTGAGTAATACCATAGCGCACAGACCGGTTACTGGCCAAATCGTGCCCCGGGCGATGTAGTATTACCTACTAACGGTATCGCCTTACTACCCGACAGTTATTTGTCTACTGCCCCGACATGTAAGGAAGTAAGAAGTAGAAATATAGACAGAGTCAAGAAAGATATAAATAATCTAGAGTGTTCGCTTACTGTATGATTATTTAACTGTACATATATACATATACATTTTCTTCTTTTTTTTTACTTAAATACTTTTCAACCAAATATGTTTGAATCAGATTATTCCCTCTTCGATTCTGGTTCTCGTGCTACTTACCGGATATACTGTTATTTCTTTGCGACCAAATGATTTAATCATTTCTAATTTAGAGTTCCAAACTACAGTTAGGTACTTGTTTATTTAATTTAATATTTATTTATTTATTTAGTGCAATTTATTTAAATCAAATAATTGTAATTATGGAGTTCTACAAAGTGAATTTACAAAATCTATTAATGTTAATTCGCATATTTATCACCTAATACAGTATCCACAAATTTTGATTAGCCAGAGAAAATCGTAATAATGTTTTCATTTGACACTTTTTTCACGGTATAAGAAAAAAAAAGAAATCTTCCGCGAACAAAAAGAAAGAAAGTATCTAAAAGGTTGTGTAACCTCACTATGCTCTTGTACTTAATCTGACATGCATATCGAGGCAAATTGATTTGGTCTCCTGATAAAAATGAAATAATGGTTTTGGATATGTAAGACCACAAAATCGATTATATTTACACATAACATTTAGTTGTTGACCATTGAAGTAATGTGTTTGGTCGTTTTGGAACCAAAAATTTTGTGTATTATACAGATTTTGCATTTATTTGGTTCTAAACGATGACCAACGTCGTAAAGACAATACATTCGGCCATTTATTCAAAATGAAATTTAGTTTTTGACCTCAGTTTTTAAAGTTTTTTGTAAAATTTGGACATTGTAATGGTTTCAAGCTAATCTATGGATAGTATGCTACTACATCATGATACGGCTGTGAACTGGGAACTCAAAATTATAAACTAACTGAGACCCAAATATTGCTATATAACTTTTGACCTGGGTTCCCGTTCAATAGGGACTAACTACAATACAAAATTTGGAGATAATTGACCCACATGTTTTATAGTTCTGGATGCTCGTACATCCACATGGACAGATGGACAGGCCATCACAATCTTTATACGTACTTCAAATTAAAACTTTTGCTACTTAATAAGTTGATATACTTTGGTACATAGAAATTTTGTAATAAGTTATCACTACCCACAATTAGGCTCAGTTCATTATTTTTTCTATTAGTCCACAAATTTATTTGGATTTAATTTGTGAATTTTTTTAGAGTTAGAGCCTCTATTTCTATATTCTTATAAATTTATTGATAAAATAACTTGAACGGATATTGTCATAGCAATGTTATGTAGGGATATTATTAGGCGAATAAAGAATTGATATGAATAGGTGTGGGTGATTATAAGTAAGAACAATAGATAATTAATTACTGAAAATAATCTGTTTTTTTATTAATCGATAATGAATAAATCAAATAATCTATTAAGCACATAATCCATTAATCAATATTTTCCTCCAGCTCTAGTTATGAAACATTGTTAAAAATGTATTTGGATTCTGTTTTATAAATGACTATATTAAAAAGTAGGCCAACGAATATATGTAATTGATATTGTAATCTTGTCCAAATACTGGTGTAATTGTTATCGTAACTGTATGTTTAATAAAAGTAGTGTTGATATTTATTTTTGCAGTAAGATAATTTTATTCGGGATCTTAAATTATGTACGCATCAACTTCAAGAACACACTAAATTAATAAAATTTAAATAATTATTTATTTTTATTTTTTGTACAATAGTAATGATGATGACTTGGATGATGAAGATACAAACGAAGAATTTAGCATAAAACCAAGTAGGCATCGTGATCTTTCGGAGGTTAATTCCGAAATAGCGGAACCTTCACCCGGACCTTCAGGTTCATCAGAAACACAACCATCAGGTGATCCTGATGATAGGTTATACGATGAACTTGATGATAAGCAAATGTGGCCTTCTGCAACTGACTTGAATACAAGGCTTAGGCGCGTTATCACTTCATATCAACGAAGTTATCGTAAAGAAGAGCAACAGAAGCTATCGAAGACAAAGGTATGGAACTGTTTTTGTTCTTTGTCGTTTTATTTTAAAGTTAATTTTACATTTTGACGGTTTAGCACCAAGCTTTCATCTGTTGCTGTTGAAACTCTTTCATTTTTTATTATATTTATATCTATGTTACCTTGTACAATTTTTAATGTATGAATTGTGCTTGATGGCTGCTTTGTGCTTAAATTTTTGAAATATTAAAGTGTTTTCGGTCATCTAATATCATTAAATTGTTATAAATGAGAAATGCAAAGATGAGACTTTGTGTTTTAAATTTTGTATATCATATTCATATGCACACGCATGAGCGTGCTAGATGTTCTGGTAGTATGTAGTATGCACTGTGCAGCCTGCGAGTGTAGAGAGTGCCCTGTCCTCCCCCTTGGCTGCACTGGCGCAGGTGTCGCAACAGCTAGATGCGCGTGATGCCGCCTCCCTTGCCATGCCTGGATGGGACCTTCAACAGCTAGCCCTCTATCTCTTGGTTAGTAAATTTTTTTGTTTCTTTATTTTAGTTCAATGTATGAGCAGTATTAGATATAGCTTTTGTTTACAATCTGTCTATTAAACTATTTCTAATATAATATTGCATTTAAATAGATGTATGTATGTTATCATGTACATCATACAAGAAACATTAGGTTATTGTGTTCAAGCACCCAATAATTTTAAACTATAGTTAGTTATAGAAGAGTGCACAAAATTTTGTTATGATTGTCCAATTAGAAAATTGATTCTAACATTTCTAGAAGATGGAGCGTCAAGGAAAGCAATTGGAACAAGCTGCGCGTGAAAAAGAAAGACATAGTATCGCTAGAAAGTGGACTCGGCGTGAGGAAGCTGATTTTTTCCGGGTTGTATCTTCTTACGGTGTTAATTATTTTCGAAAAAAGAAAGCGTACGATTGGGTTAAGTTTAAACAATTAGCCAAATTAGACAAAAAAACAGATGACGAAATTACGGATTATTATAAAAACTTTGTAGTGATGTGTAAGCGCCAAACGGGTGTTAAAATGGATGAAGACAGTTACGATACCACTATAGAACATATTAGTGAAGAAAAGGCGAGAAGGACTTTAGAAAGGTTAGAGTTGTTATCTAGAATACGCGAGGAAATTGTTACTCATTCTAAATTAGATGATCGTTTAAAAGTATGTGTTACTTCTGCTGATATGCCAGAATGGTGGCTTCCAGGAAAACATGATAAAGATCTCTTACTGGGAGTTGCTAAGTAAGTTAATAAATTCGATAGTGATCTTAAATGATGGTATTTTAATTTTAGACACGGTTTGGGACGTACCGATTATTATATATTAAATGATCCCGAATTATCGTTTCAAGAGATTTTGCGAAAGAAGGTTAGTTGTACGACATCAGAGTCACTTGACAGTAAAGATGCTATTAAACTTGAAAGTCACGAAGATATTTTAAAGTTTGATAAAAATGAAATTTTGGTCAAATTAGAAAAAGGAGAAGGTACTCTTAAAATAGAAAAAGTGAATGTTAAGAAGGAAAATTTGGAGGATAAAGATCGAGAAAAGAAAAAGGAAGAAAATACTAAAATTGAATTGACGCTAGTTAAGAGTGAGGTTAAAGAAGAAACTGAAGTAGCGCCTGAGAAGCTAGAAATTACCAAAAGTGAAGAGGGTCAAACAGCAGACCAGCCACCAATTATGTCAGTTGAACCTCAAGATCTTCAATTTCAGAAACTCAAAGATGGTGATTTAGATGAAGCAAAATCTAGCGAGAAAGAAGAGCAGCAAACAGAGGAAACCAAACGAAAAGAAGATGAAAAAGTATTAAATAAAAAAGAATTAGAAGACGAAACTGATATTTGTGCCAAACAAGCTGCAGAATTAAAAGCGATGTTTCCAGATTTAGAAGTGATTCAGCCTCTATCACGTTTGTCGCAGGTTGACACTTTCGTTCTAAGAGATAAGCAAGGTACTGGTGCTCTTGATTTTAGTGAAACAACTGTAGCACAACTGTTTAATAATGCTGTAAAATGGCCCAGAGAGTATGCTATACAAGTTCGTTTACAGCATATAGTTTACGCAATTGAAACCAAAGAATGGCCAGCTTCGAAAAATTTTTCTGCATATGCCAATGGGATTGGAAGTGAATTTGATGTTCCTATTCATGAAATACCAAATGATCCTCCGAAACGTGAAACGTCTACTCCTATGTCACTAGGCGATTCTGAAGTTATCACTATTACAACAGACAATTTACATCGTAATAGCTTAAATAAAAAACGTAAAAGACATATTGCTATAGATGTTGAAACTGAGAGGGCAAAACTGCATGCTTTACTTAATAGCAATCATGGTGGTTTACCCAATCCATTACCTAGGCCCAGTACGTCGTGGGATAATGACGATTCTGAAGACTCGAGAAGATCAACTCCAGTAACACAGCCACTTCAACCTCCACCTGCACATCAACAAACTAGTAGATTATTAACAATGCCATATGAACTAAAATATCACGCTCCAAAAACTATCGGGCAAACATCTGTTATACCAGGTACCAGCAGTACTTTGACACCAATCGATTTAAGTTCAGGGTAAGTTTGTAAACTTGGTAGAAAATACAATACAAACTTTTAATTGTAGACTACCTAAAATGAATAATTTGGATATTCCAAAAGTGTCAAGTCATGATATTCAAACTGAGGTACAAGACTTCTCAATCAAAAAACATAACAACACTTCCCCTAAGGCATCTGGAAATAAATTGGATGACACGCTTTCAAAACTTATGAAGCGGAAAAATTGTGTAAGTATAATATTGTATCATTAAATGTATAACGTCAATAATGGCTTATGGTTTGTGCTATTTCTGTAGATTTACAATAGTACAGTTGCGTTTAGGTCATTTAGAATTAAGACAGAACGGAGACGTTATAAAGGGAAATTGTAAAAAATATTTGTAACTGTACTGTAAAAAAATAATACCTTTATTGTTATATGTAGAAGTTACAAAAACAGTACACATTGTCAATAAAATGAAGCTAATAAACAATGCTTCAACATCAAGCAATAATGGGACATAGTAGATCGATTAAAACAACGCTATAACATGTTTTATAAATACACATTTTTCTTTATTTAATGTACATATTTGAATAAAAAGAAATTAATTGTGATCTAAATGAGTGTTTAGAGAAGACTACTTGGCAAAGAGTCGTAAGGGTTTATGCCTTTCACGTTTTGTGATCTGTGCACTTATATTTACTTAGGACGACAGCTACAATTGCTGTTGAAACGTAAATATTTAGTAAATTTTGTATTATGAATGAACTTTCCCATTCAAAGCTAAGTATTTCATTTTCATAACAAGTTTGAAGGTGGTGAATTTGGCGTTTAGCATACTAAACGCCAATATGTATGATTTCTTTTACAATTATGTTTTTGGTATCAAAAATGCTTTTTAGAATATCGATTGAACTGGCTGTTACTTGAAACTCCATACCGCATGAGTAGAAATAAAACAAACACTTGTTTTTAAAGTTTCACTATACTACTTAAAAATGACAACTGTTTCGACAACGCTCTGCTTTCATCAACTAAATTTACTTTACAATGCAAATGTTTTTATACAATATTTAAAGTGAGAGGGGGGTAAACAGAGATTTTCAATTAAAAAGTGGAGAATTGCATATATCTAGTTGTTCGTGTAATAACTGACCTGATTATTTTCTCTTATTAACTTGATAAAGCTTCTAATAAATCTAGTTTTCTACTTTTGTTCTGAATGTCTAAAATTTCAAAATTACTATTAAAATTATGGTTTTCTGTATTTAAGTGTGAAGCATAGTTTAATTTATTATTGTTACATTGAAAAGATCTAAAATGTGCAGATATTCTAATTTTAAAACTTTTTCCTGTTAAACTATATAACATTCATAGCAATCACCACAATTCAACTTATAAACTCCTGGCTTATCCTGTATTATTTTTTATGTGTTTTCCTAGTGTATTGTTACACTTAAAGGCTATATTCCAATCAAGCTTTCTTAATTCGTTATAATTTATTTTTGTAGGTTTCCCTATATATGATAAAGAAACTAAATTCTTTCTTAAAACTGGGATATTAGGATAAACTAAATTTTATATTTTATTTATATCCCTTTTGTGGTATCCGTTATTTACTGCTACTTGTTTTATTAAATTAAGTTCTTTGTGAAAATTGGATTCAGATAAATGCACTTTTAATAATCTACGTATACAAGAATTACATGCTGCCACGTCTTAACCATGTGAATTGGTAGATAAGTTATGAAATGAACTACTGAGCCTGTGTGAAAAAGTTTGTATTTTTAAAGTAAATTGTATCAATGGTTGTAGTTTGTTTAAAAAATTTAAAAAAAGTATTTATTGTCTATTAGAACCTGTGAAAGATGCATAAAATATCAACATATCTGTACCAAAATAAAAAAATATATTTCTAAGAGGGCGGTTATGTATTTGATTTCTAAATTACCCATAAATATTTCTGCTAACAAAGTACTTAACCCTCCTATTGTGTTAACATTTTGGTTTCACTTATTGTGTTCTGGTCATTATGACCCGGAAGCGTATAGTTGTCGTTAAATTGATATAACAGTAAATAATAATAAGAAATAAGATCTAGTATTTATTATTTATTATATTTTATTACGTTATTTTATTTCTGCGACATATTATTATAAATGTTATGTAAAGAAGATCTGAAAAACGTAATAGTTAGGTATATACATTTATTTGTTACAGTCTTGACAGTAGTAATTAATATACATGAGCTTTACATAGGTATTTTGAGCAATTACAACATACCATATTAGTTTTATTATCATTTGAAGAGGGACAAAAATTACATCTTTTATGCTTGGTTGTGGTTGATTGTTTCTTTACTTGGGCATTACTGGTAGAAGAACGTGGCTTTATAACCATTTCAGCTGCAGTAGCACTTCGAGAGAGACGTTTTCTTTCTTGCAATAATGGAGTGATCAAGGAATTACCCAGTTCTTCAAGCTTTTACAGCATTCCAGGTTGGAGTTACTTCGCACCACAGAACATAAGCGTTGTAAGCTGAAACGTCCATGATATTGAAAAAGATAGTCATTGGCAATCTTTTAGTTTGCCGTCTGCATGTGTATGTTATTATTAACTTGTCTAATGTGTCTACAGCACTTTTAGTTTTGTTGTAATCTAAAATCAAAAACCGCTTTTTATGATCTTGGTTACACACTCCTTATCGTGGTGCATGGTGCTCATGAGCGTAACATTTTTATTCCATTCCGGAATATAGGAAACTATCGACGTGTCCTTGGTAAAGTAAAATTTTGAAGAGAGAACTTCTTTCCTGTTGCAGACTAATGCTACTGGCAATTCAGGCATATTTTTGCAAATAGTGCCAAGCATGGTTATTTTTCTTTTCAATAGCATCTGCCCCAGTTCGAAGGAGGTAACAAAATTATCACACGTTACATTGTGACCTTTTGGGCCATAAGTAAGATCTAGCACAACTCTTTTACCTTGTCTTCTCTCTGGAGGTTCACCTTCTTTTTTCCCGAGGTAAACTTGCATGTTATGTGCATAAGCAGTTACAGAATCACATCAAGTCCAAATTTTGACTCCGTATTTAGCAGGTTTATTCGGGATGTTCTGTCTAAAAGGACAACGGCCTCTAAGGTACCAATTGCTCCTCTACTGATACATTTTCATGAAAATTATAGACCTTAGGTAGAATTGCAACCCATTCATTCCACAAGTCCCGTATGGGAGCTAATTTATCAGTTTGGCGTCGTTGTGGTCGAGTTTTTTATCGTCAAAGTGAATTATTCGTGCAATTACATGAAATCGTTGTAGGGACATTGTTTGATCTGAATATTGGACGACCTACATTTCCATCCCATAGGCTGGCTATAAATCGCCATGAGATTTATGCACTCCAGCTAGAAACAGTAGGCCAAAATATGCTTCTAGTGCAACTAATGTTAATTCTTGAAACGTGTCACCACAAAATCTTTTTGCCTTCTAAATTTGACATTTTTAAAATTAGGTTTACAATTTTGGGTTGCGGATTTTATATCAATTATTCGTGACATAGCATACCTTGTTGGCCCAGGAATCAACGAAGTAATATTTGCTGCTGATAACGTTTCCGATTGATGTGTCTTTTTCATTCTATACTATATTGCCATCTTTTGAAGTTGCGTGATTATCCGTATCAGCTTCATCTGAAATCGTAGCTTCCACTTCATCATCCGATTCTCTATTACATATCTTGGTTTCGGACAAATGGTCTTCTTCTTCAGAAGCATTAGAATCACTATCAGAAACACACAAAAGTTTCTAAAGTTCACTCCATAACCGCTCCCTCACTACACATTTTCAATAATAAATTTCAATTGTTCGGTATTTCTTATTAGAGTAGTAGAGTAGTAAATTCAAAGTAATTTTGATCTAAACATACTATTAAGGTATCTAATACATTCTCTTTTAAAGAGGGATTAACCTTTTTCATTGTTTTACATTACATGCAATTAATTTAATATTTTTAGCGATATTTAAATTCGATTAACTGCAATGAATTTTTAATACTTACTATGTTTAGGAGAACACTCAGAACTTTGTTGGATAATGTCGTATTAATTTTTTACGTATTTTAAATGCAGGTACTGTTATGTATGAAACTACATGTCTAATTGGGTAGTCCTTTTTATGAAGTTATATTAAGGAATAAAGTTTTGGTACTTGTAGATTCATAATTGTTAAATAACGTTTATCTTGTTCAGTAAAAAGGCTGTTGGCTTCTATGATTATCTTTAACTTGTTTTTGGAAAATCTCTCTAGGATTTGACTGTACTTTTTGTACAAAGACAACAGCCTTGAACTTTATTCCTTATTAAAACTCCATAAAAAGGATTACTCAATTAGAGCTCTAGTTTCATGAATAACAAGCACCTGCATTTAAAATATGTAACAGGTCAATAGAAATTATCCAACAAAATCGTGAGTTTTCTCTTAAACATAGTATCAAAAATTTATTTCAGTTAATGGAAAATATCCAGAATTTTGATATCCCTAAACCTGCTAAATTGATTTCATTTGTTTCCATCGATCCCAGGTGTAAAGGTCGTACGTATTATATGCAATATGTTAACAAAAAAAAACGTTAATCTGTCTTTAAAACAGAATGTACTATAGATACCGTAATAATATGTTTAGATCAAAGTTACTTTGAATTTGATAAGAATATCTTTCGCTAAAGAAGATAATTAAAAAAATTAAATACATAACAACCCGCTTGGTAATATTTTTTAATTTGGTACAGATACGATGAAAATATTTTCCATGTTTAACTATCACTAAAATAGATAATAGACTAGATTTTTCGACAAGGAACAAGCCATTATTATTGAGCGTGAAGAAAGTAGGCAGGCCATGATAAACAAAAAATGTAGCCTCAGTAAGAGCAACTATTTGCCGCTTCATTTGCTATTTTATCTTAAATAGCTAGTTTTAAGTTTCGCAAGAGTAGTGAAACAATAGAATTAATCTGAGAAGATAATGATTTATTATGACTTTAAGAAAGGTTTAAGTGCATAGGAAGAAAGTTTGAAATCCACGTTTGACGATCAATTTACAGATGGTACAAGGACTTTGTACGTGGAGAACTATAGTTGATCACCAGAAAGGCGCAGGCCCTCGCATTACCGCTATGCCAACGGAAAACATTGCTGCTGTGTGGAAGATTATGGAAACAGTTAGCAGAACTAGTTACGCCGTAATAGAGGCTCAACTAGGGTTTGAATCCTCATGTATGAAAACAATAATACACGACCACCTTTATCTGAAAAAAGTCATGTCATTCTGTACCCCATCATCTTTCAAAAACAGAACAAATACGAATTTTCCACGAAACATTGCTTAAGAAACTTACATACCATTTTTCGATATGCCAACTCGACGAGAGCTGCGTATCGATCTATGAAGACAAGGCCACACTATCAATAATCAGAAAGCAGTGAGCAATCAAGAAAGTAATGTATGCTGTGTGTTCTTTGGAAGTACCACTTGAGTGAGCACTATTAAGCTAGAGGAGCAGAGGACTGTTACAGCTAAATGGTACATTGAACACTGTTTGCCGGAAGTGTTTAATGAAGTGCCAAAGAAGGGAATTATGCTACATCACAATAATGCTTTTTCCCACACTGCAGAGCTAACTCTGCTGCAGACAAGATTAATGTAATCGAACACACTCCCTACTTGCCGGATCTGGCAATGTGTGACTTTTGGCAGTTTTTTGGGCTAAAATCGAGCTTACGAGGAAGGTTTTTTTCAGAGGAAGAGATCGATGCTGCTGTTCGGTGTTATTTTAATAGTATTTCTAAAGCTGCTTGGCGGAGCATTTAAGCAGTGGAAGAAAGTATGACTAAGTGCATTATAAATAAAATTTTGAAAAAGTTACACTGTTTCTTTTATTTTCAATAATAATGGCGTGTTCCTCGTATTTATAGTAATGCCGAAGTAAGGGAACAATCAACCACAACCAAGCGTAAAAGATGTCATTTTTGTCCCTCTTCAAATGATAATAAAACTAATATGGTAAGTATGTTGTAATTGCTCAAAATACCTATGTAAAGCTCATGTATATTACTACTATCAAGACTGTAACAAATCAATGTGTATACCTAACTACTACGTTTTTCAGATGTTCTTTACATAACATTTATAATAATATGTAGTAAAAATAAAATAACGTAGTAAAATGTAATAAATACTACATCTTATTTCTTATTATTATTTACTGTTATATCAATTTAACGACAATAAAAGGACAACTATAGCCTCCCGGGTCATAATGACCCGACGACAATAAGTGAAAATAAAATGTTAACACAATAGGAGGGTTAAGTATGCATCTTTCACAGGTTCTAATAGACAAGAAATACTTTTTTTAAAGTTTTTAAACAAACTACAATCATTGATACAATTTACTTTAAAGGCACAAACCTTTTTTTACAGACTCAGTAGTTCATAACTCATCTGCCGATCCACATGATTATAAAATGGCTGCATTTAATTTTTGTATACGTAGATTATTAAATTTACCTTCATCAGAATCCAATTTTCAGAAAGAACTTAATTTAATAAAACAAATAGCAGTAAATGACGGATCCCACAAAAGAGCTATAAATAAAATATTACATAAAAAACAATTAAAACAACCATTAAATTTTGTTTATCCTAATATCCCAGTTTTAAGAAAGAATTTCGTTTCTTATCATAAATAGGAAAAGCTAGAAAAATACTTTCTAATGAATATAGAAAACTTGATTTGAATACAGGCTTTAAATGTAACAATACACTGGGAAAATATGTAAAAAAACAACAACATTAAAAACTGATTGGGGAGATAAGTCAGAAATTTTCAAGTTGAATTGTGGTGATTGCAATAAGTATTATATTGGCCAAACAGAACGAAGTTTTAAAACTAGAATATCTGAACATTTTAGATCTTTTCAATGTAATAATAATAAATCAAACTATGCTTCACTTTAAATACAGAAAACCATCATTTTTAATAGTCAGTTTGAAATTTTTACAAAAATAGAAAACTAAATTTATTAGAAGCTTTAGAAATTAGTAAGATAAACACTCAGGTCAGTTATAAAACGAACAAATAGATGTTAGTTGAGTTAATAATCGGCCTATTTTCACAGTTTTTTTCTTTTTTTAACGCGACGTTTCGGAAGCGGACTCTGCTTTCGTCATCAATCTGATGACGAAAGCAATTTCCGCTTCCGAAACGTCGCGTTTAAAAAGTGAAAGAAACTGTGGAAATAGTTCGATTAACTCAACTAACATATGAAACCAGTTACAAAAACACTTATAATACAGAACAAACAATTCACCACTTTTTAATTGATAAATTCTTGTCCACCCTCCTTGATAAGCACGTTAAACATTGTATAAAAGCATATGCATTCTAAGTAAATTTAGTTGAAATACTCAATTTAAGGAAGGCACAACATTGTCGAAACAATTGTCATTCTTCAGTAATATACTGAACACTTTAAAAACAATGTTTTTGCTTTTAGGTCATGCGGGTGGTGTAAAAATGTTTAAATTTTTGAGGAGGGCAACTTAATTGTATGAACTTTAGTCTCTATTGCATCCAGTGAGTAAAAAATACTGTGTAACAATCTTGAAAACAAGGTAGTATTATAATGTGTAACTAAATGTTTAACTGTCACTAAACCTGATTTCAAGGATGAGTAATTTAATCAGTGGCGGGCTAATGGTAATTATGTTGAAGAGGCTCTTATAATTAATTTAATGACAGTAATAAAAATAATAACATCTTTATTATGGTGAGGTTTAGCCACAATTGTTCACCTATGTATTAAAATGCTGTAGATGTAAATAAATAAAACAAAGTAGACATAAAGAGTAAAGAACAAAAGACCTAATACACAGTAATAAATAAAAATTAAATTTGAAACTTGCACTTTGTTCATTAGAAAATAAGATTCACATTTTATCCTTTCTTAAAATGTTTTAAAAAGAAATTTTGAGCGAATTCAGAGTTGAGTTATAAACAAAACAAAACAAATTTTTTAAATCACTATTTAAAAGGAGATGTTTCGTGGCGTGAAATAGAGAGCGTTAACACTTCTCTTACTTCCTTGAAGTGCAGAAATTTTCGGTACACAACACGTTGAACAAAACCAATTTGTATGTATTTGATTATCATCGTCTTCTCTAGGCTCATGATTAACTTCTGCAAGTCTTTTCTCTGGGGGGACAAATGGCTTATTTTTCTGTGGTCATGGAGTTGTTTAGATTGGAGCATCGTCTTTTACTGAGGTATAAGATATTCAGCGCCGACCAATCTAAATTCTTTCATGGTCATTCAAGATTAAGATTCTTGTATATAATAAAAGCAGTTTGTTACACTGCCCTCTTATCCTTCCATTTGAAAGCTGGAAGATTGTATAAGAATCAAGTTCACCACGTTTCATACTGTTGTGTGGTAAATATTTTTTTGTAGAGTTTACAAATCCACAAGCAGATATTTTCTTTTCTTGTAGATATATCTTCAAGGGTACATTATTAAAACGTTGAAGTATAGGCAATGGCCTTTATTTTCCAACCCCTGACACAACTTTTATAACTTGGCTGCCCAAATCTTTTTCAATACTCGCCTTACCAGTGTATATTTCAAATTTGTAACACTATCCAGGTTGATCCGCCAACATCCAAACTTTATACCTTTTTTTTAACAGATTTTTTAGGCATATATTGTTTTAGATTCGACCTTCCTTTAAACTTGACCATTCATTCATCTATAGAAATATTTTTTGAAAGACGAAAGCATGTCAAGAACGTATCTTATAAATGATTTATTAGAGATCTAACTTTGTAGAGCTTACCAAAGTTTTTACTATTGCGCTGTGGTAGTATGGAATCATTTTCAAGTGTACGTTGGCCAAAATCCAGCTGAAACGTTTTACTGAACTGGGTACACATAGAAACACGCCTGGAAGTAATTTGTGAAAACCGATAGTCCCTATACTAGGAAACCATTTTACGCCTATTAAAAGAAAAGTTTTTATTTCCTTGTTTTCTACTGACTTTGACAACTACTATGAAATCATTTGTCAAAAAAGTTGAAAAATTGATCCTGGTGTAAGATTAGCATTTATTTTAATAATCTCATGCACTCCAACAGTAGATGTAAACTCCAAAATATCTGAAAACGGAGGATTATTCTTGCCCCAATTTAGTGAATACAGATGTGTTTCTGCCTGCTCAAATTGTTGCTTTTCGTTGAGTATGCAACAATTCTTTCATTCAAGTGTGTCTTCTAAATCATCATCTGGCTTGCACCAGATAATCACTATCCAATGGGATACTCTCCATTTCAACATTTTCATTTTGGTGATAATTGGCAGTGCCCAGTTTCCATCAAGTGAGCTTCACTAACATTTTTTAGCGTAAAATATTATATAAAAGTGTTGGGAATTGACGATTAGAGTTAATTGTAAATCCCAAACACAACCTCTTTTGAGCTAATACAGTTGCAAAATTTTTTTTTCAAATTAACATAATGCCTGGTTTAATATAGGTACTTACAATCAAATTGTGAGCGTTTGTGTTTCATTCATTACCTCTTATATACAATTCATATTTTAGGACAATTTTCTTTCAATTTCCTAATCAATCAAAAACGATTTGTCACCCATTTTTCTGGCCTTCTTTTTTTCTTATTCATAAAACCTACTCCTTACAAAAATATAAATAAAAACTATTAACTACTTAAAATTATAATATTCCCCCCCCCCCCCTGCTAAGTAGAACTGTCTTCAGCCTTCAGAATGTTCTGCTTAGCATCATTAGTTACCACATCCAAAACGGCAACTTTAGCTGCTGGACGTATGTAATTACCACTTGCCGTTCTAATAACCACTTGTCTCACTTGATCAGAATTCTTACTTTCAATTTGTTCTAGTACAATTCCCTTTTTCCAAGAGTTGTGTTTCTTTTCATCAAAAATGACCAACAACAGCTGCTAAATGTTTTACTTTACCATACCATTTCTTTTAACGCATCAACGATGGCAGATATTCACGCAGCCATCTCTTCCAAAAATGAAGGGCCATATTTTGTGTTAATTTGTAATTACAACGCATTGACAATTCGTCGTTCTCCACTTCTAAAAACGATTTTGCAGCACCTGAAGAACCCAACAAAAAATGATTTGGAGTGAGGGCTTCTGGTTCGTCTACATGAATTGGTAAATAAGTCAATGGTCGTGAATTTATAATGCTTTCCACTTAACTCAAATAGCCTCTAAAATTTTCATCGTTAGGTCATCGAGTTGGCATCAGCTTTTCCAGACATTTCTTAATTGAGCGTAACTGCCTTTCCCAGCATCTACCCATATGAGGGCTTGCGGTTGGATTCAAATTCCAAGCTATTTCATCAAATTGTGCTTTGACCTGGACCAGTTGCAGTTTATGGAGCACCTTTAGTTCATTCTGTACACTGATAAAGTTTTTCCATTATCGGTACGAATTTCTGTAGGCATACCGCGCCGTGCTATAAAGTCTCATAAATACTTCATACATGAATGTTTATTTAAGAGTATGCTATCTCAATGTGTATCGCCCTTACTTTCAGGTACGTAAACAGACCACCCCATCTTTTTTCTGTATGACGCCCTACTACCACGTCCAACGGCCCAAAATAATCTATGACCACGTATGAAAAACGCTTAGTAAATGTTGCTAGTCTGGCTTGTGCAAGCTCAGCCATCGGAGGGGCCTTTGGCATTGCGAGAGCAGTGTGAAGGAATAGTATTCCAAACAACCCGTAAACGAGGAATTACATATATTTGCCGAATCTCGTTCACTACTATCTCATGATTTCTATGTAGATATTTTGCATGATAGTGATACACTATCAACCGAGTTACCTGATGATCCTTTGGCAGCAATATCGGATTGATAACGTCGTAAGAAGCTCCAATGGCCCTAGATGTGCGGCTTTTCATGCGTAGAACCCCGCAGACATCTAAAAATGGTATTAACTGAAACAGCGAACTACTTTTAGCAAGGGGTTGATTACTGTGCAGCAACGCTATTTCATTAGAATACTTGGCGACTTGTGCTTCTTTATAAAGGGATACACTTTGCATTTTTTATCTCTGCTGGAATCAATACACCGATAATGTTTGGTATACTTGTGTTAATATTGTTTTAACATCTCAAAACCCATGCTACAATTCGGATTGCTCTTCGCCATATTGCACACCTTTGAACCAACTCTGCAATTACTTTGCAAGCTATTTCCATGTTAATCATGTGATCTTCAGCTTCAGCTACAGTTTCTAAACATTTTTTTGGTAATGTTTGCTGTTCCACTGGCAATTTGTTCTCGGGTAAAACCGCAAAAACACTGGCCCAACAAACCATCTGCTAGTGGATGAAAGCTGCGATTGAGAACCTCATTTTGTAGCCTCATCTGCTACATTTAGTTTAGAAGGAACCCAGCGCCAACAAGACAGACTCCAAAATTTCACCAACGCGAAATGCAACAAACTGTTTGAATCGCAACCAAGCCAACACATCCAGAGAATAAGACCAAAAAACTACGCATTCTGGTTTAATAGAGTGTCCAGCGATTACGGAATTCGCTAATCTGAACCGGGTGAAGAGGCGCAACTTTAGACTTTGCTGCTGCTACTAATACACAATTTATTTCAGTTGAGCGCTTGAATCGAAAATATACAGTCGCTGCATACACCAAGTCACTGGCATCAACGAAAACATGTAGCTGTAGGGAGTTGTAGTCGCCACTGAATAACAATTTCTCGTATTTTAGGCAACCATCTTATCCAACACGCATGGTGAGAATCAGTAATTGATTGATCCCAGTCTATGGCTGAGCGCCAAATCTCTTGAAGTAAAATTTTTAATACGACGAGAAACGACGATAACAAACCATCATTAGTGTTCTCAATACCTCACGTTGAGTGGTTATACGAACTCCACTAAAATTATCACCATCGATACGGCTAAAATTAATCGTATAATAAAACGAATCATTATCGGTAGCCCACCACATGCCGAATACTTTGGAATTGTTTGACGTTTCATTCATAGTTAAATATTTGGCCTGTGTACCAATATTTTGTTCGGAGTTTAACTTTTGCAGATAAACTTTGAATTTGATACCCAGTTTCTAATAAAAAAAATTTGCGTTGCTATGGTTTTGAATAACTTCTTTAACGATTGAAACCGTTTCTTCTTCAGTATCGAAGTTTTCCAACCAATCATCTACATAATGGTTTTGACGTATTAACAGTCACGGCTCTAAGACACTTATCTTCAAAGTAGGTTGCATTCGTGTTTTTCACATACTGCACAGCACAAGGTGAACATACAGACCCAAACGTCATTACTTTCATGAACACTTAGAACTTCGTTAGGAAAATCTCGCCATAGAAAGCGTTGACTAGTTTAATGATCTTCAATAATGGCCATTTGGTGATACATCTCTTTAATGTGCTAAAGCAAAACGTTTTTCTCTAAAACGAAACAGTATATTAGGCAGGGAACATAGCACGGCCGGTCCCTTTAACAACTTTGATTTTAAAGATACTCCATCAACCGTTGCTACCGCGTCTCACACAATCTTTACTTCACCAGGCTTGTTGGGATTTAGCACTGGAAAAATGAGGAGGTACCACGTTTTTTTGCTAACAAAGTTTTCTTCTTCGGTGGACAACTTGCGAGCGTAACCCTTGCTTACATATTCATGCATTTGTGCTCTCATGTTATCAGCAAAACTTGGATCTCTTGCCAACTTCTTTTCTAAGCATAACATTCTTCTAAACGCCATGTCATAACTTGATGGAAACTGAACGTCACAATGACTCCATAAAAGCCCTGTTTCATAACCCTTTTCAATTTTCATGGTTGTGTTTTTGAGAATAACTAATGCACGTTGATCATCAGAGGATTGTAGAGAAATTGTATGTGGATTTACCATTAAACTTTCCATTGAGAAAAGTTCCTTCACTTGAGTGTATATATTTTCATCTTCGCGTCCGCATTCGCAAATGTGGTAGTGTTGGCTATGATTCTCTAACTGTTGACCATTATGTCTTCCTAATATCGCCCAACCTAACCTGGTTTTTGTTCCAATCGGCTCCCCCTCTCTTCTTTATCAAACCTTCAGCAGCGAGCCCAACTTCCAATGTTCAATACTAATTAAAATGTGTGACTTAGCATCTCGGTAACTGCTTATTGGTAGATTCTTCAAATGTCGATAGTGAATACGAAGGGGATCATATTCAACAGATTGCGCTGTTAGATTAAGGTCACAAACTGTTCGAACATTTGAGATAAGATATTTCTTACTGCCTTCTTGTTCACCTGAAATCTCTAAAGAAGCATGACGGCTGTTGATTTCTTCCCGGGTAGTATCGCCAGCCCTTTTTAGATGAATAGGGTACGACAGCCCATCTAAATGAAATGTATTCGCAATCTCTTCATCGATCAGTGTTCGAGTTGAACCTTCGTCCAAAAAGGCGAAGGTCTTAATACTAGTACCTGGACCAAATAATTTCACCGATAGTACACGAAATAAATAATGAGCAGGCGATAAACTATGAACGGACACAGAATTGGAAGACGTATATCTGATATTTTGGGATTGATGTACAGGCGCATGTTTTACTGGAACATGAAGCAATGTGTGGTGTTTGAAAGGACAACTTTACAATTTTTCCAGAAATGTTTAGAAAGGCATTTTCGACACAGGTCATAACGTTTGACGGATTCCCGACATTCGTTTGAATTTGTTTGCTTAAACTTTTAACAATCAGTAATTTCGTGTGACCCATTAGAACAAACACGCACTTATTATTACGCAAAGACAAATCGTTCTCAGTGTGGGTGTACATATGATCTTTTTTTTAAACGCCCTGGGCTCTAATTTTTCTTTTGTAGCACGAGGGAGTCTACATATACCTACGCGGCATCACCGTAGATACCTTATCCGCTTGTTTTATAAACCATTCATCAAATGTAGAAAGGGTTTCTGGCGACTTAAATTTTTCATATTGCTGTAACTTAAATTCCGCCCATTCCATCTTCAACGTACTAGGAACCTTTTGGACTAACAACACAGGATTTGTTAAATGGTTCACCATTCCACAAGCTTGCATTGTAACACAAAGATGCTGCACCGCTATAGATAAATCTAACAAAGTGTCTAGCTTCTCTAAACTAACTTTGGGCAGTGCGCTTATTGCCCTAGGAACAGATTCTTCGAAAGCGAGATAAGCCTTGACCAAATTCAGAGCTTCGCCTTTCAAACGCTTTTGCAAACAACACAAATTTTCGTAGTTTGTTAAGTTATGAGCAATCGTAGCCCTCATATAGCTGGATATGAACATAGGCCATTGACTTGCATCTCCACTAAAACTAGGCAAATCAACAGAGCTGGGTAATTATACGTACTTTAAAAGTAATTACAATTACAAAGTACTTTTTCAAAAAAGGAACTAATTACAATTACGAAATACTTGGTTTAAAAATTGGAATTATTTTCATCTAATTACAGTTACATTAAAAATGGAATTATTAATTACATTTTATAATTACTTTTCGGTTAAAACAATAAATTGTGATAAAAATTAAGGAATTTTTTTTTTTATGATTGTGGACCTGAACAGGCTAAATTTGGCCTATCATGCTAAAGCACTCAGGAACACTTAAATAATTAGTGTTCAAAAAAATTAACTAAATACCGATACAAGTATATAACAAATTATTTTTTATTCAAACATATTTAATAAGTACTTAGGTACTTGTTTATTGGAAATCATATTAAAAATTGTTTATGTATACTAGGCACGACATTCATCCGTAACAATAACAAGGCAACTTAATAACAATAAAGCAGGTGAGCTTTTAAAAGTTTATTGACTAAGAAACAAAAAACTAGGTACCTCATTACAAAAGTTTGTGCAACGGGGTACTTTTATATTATAATCACACCATACAAATTGGGGGTCATTAGTCTGGGGTCGCTTGATTGTAGTTAATGTTTTATGCCAAACATTTTTTTTACATTCAAGAATCAAGTCTGGTTAAAAAGTGTGACGTTTTGTAGTCGTTGTCCTAAAATAAATAGTTTTCAACGTATAGTTTATAAAAGTTAACAAATGATTATCAAGATATCATAACTAAAAACTATTGCTTTTAGGATAACAAGGTATCACACATTTTAACAACAGTGGACCACAGAATGTAAAAAAAAATGTGTGGTGTAAAACTATTAATATTTTTACTTTTCATCAAGCGGACGCAAACTAATGACCCCCGATTTGCGAGGTATGTTTATAATTCACAATATATTTATATTGTTACTTTTCATTATAACTAATTTTTCAAAATTAGTGTCAGAAAGTGCAATCCTTCTGGAAGCGTTGACTATTGTAGCAAAGGAGAATAATCTTTCTACGGGCCCAGAAGAAGGAAGTTCTGTTGTATATTTAAAAAACTTTTTTTATCAGTGGATAACTGTCTAGCATGGTAATATTTTTTCTTAAATCGTTTAAGTACTGTAACATTTCCAACTGAACTCTATTTTGATTTTCAACAAAGCATGTTACAAAAAATCTTCGTTTGGAATAACTTTGATCAGTTGTGTAGGATATGAAACCATTTCTAAATCTTGAAAGTACAATAGTTCACATTCTGCTATTAAAAGCTGCTTTAGATCTTCTTTGCTCATTGCAGATTTTGTCTTTACTATTGGAAACCAACGCAACTTAAATTCTGGATGGGAAATTCACCTAAAACAGCATGGCGATCTTGTAACGTCAGTTTTTTTTTTTAAATCTTTTCTCTATACCTTCAATTGCACTCTTTAACAATATATTTCCACCGCATTTGAAAGTTGTTGCCTGTAATTTATTTTGAAGTGAAATTATGCTAGGCAAAAGGGAACCATAGAACATATTCGTCTCTGTTTGCAAAGAATCTAGTGTTTCTGTTAAAGGCTTCGTGATTTCGCAGTATTCCTCGAGATAAAGAAATTCGTTGTTGGTAAACAGTTGTAATTTTTAAAAAAGCGAAAGTAATATTTTCTTTTCGGAAATTATTTGGTTTACACTGTCATATAATGAGTTCTACCTAGTTACACCCGACGAACTAAATGAATGACCCAAGTATGATTGAATCATTTCCACAGTCTTCGGCCGATTTGCTTTTTTCCACAATTCCTTACACTTTACACACATGTCTATTGTGAAGACTAATGTTACGTTTGATAGCATTATTTATATCTGTAGTTACTATTAAATTTTTATGATGTGGCAATATGATATAAGAATTATTATCAGTTATGTTGATCGAGTATCTCTTCTACTTCTGGGCCAGGGATTTCAATAAACTATATCTTCTGCATCCTCCTCATAATTAGATGCCTCTTCATTTTCAATTCTTTCTTCAATTTCAAATGCTTTTACAAAATTTGATGCATTATCAGTTACGGTTGCTACAATTTTTTCAGGATTAATAAAACATTTATCATACACAGTTTTCAACCTACGTGAAATACTTTTATGATGATGTGTGACTTTAAAACGTTCACAGGATAAAGCCACTGATGTTCTGGAATAAACTGGTGGTGTCCAGTGATATGTCACGCCCAAAAAGCTTTTCTTTTTAGTTGCCCAAATGTCTCCGGGTAGTACATACAAATTTTTGATCCAAAATTCTTTTTTTGGTATCATTTATATGAGCAATATAAAGGTCGTCCAACCTTTTGATAGCGGTTTTTCTAGTCATAACTGATAAATTTATTCCTTGGAAGAAATTTATAAAACTTTTATTTTCAATAACTGAAATAGGACTAATAGTATTTATTATGAAGCGTAGGATTGTACTATCAAACTCTTCTTGATTGGTAAATTTTGATGATTTTGAATATTCAACTAATTTTGTGGATTTGGATTGTTTAGTGCTGCTGGAAATTTTTCTTTTATTCAAGTTTTCATTTTTTACTTTTAGGTAGGTTTCATATTCAGATGCATTGAAATGTAAACTATAACTGGAACGCGCACGCCGTGTTAGAAAAACGAGCCGGTGTGTGGGAGGAGTACCGCTGCCGGCGGGTGGTATGCTGTCGCGCTCTTACACATGCAATCTAATGGAGAAAAATGTTAGCTAGATTAAAAACAGGTCATATCAAAGACGGTGGTAGATAATAATGAGCTTTTTTTGACTTTCTACGTTATTATACGATTTGTTAGTACAGTACTTTTATTACAATAAAATTATTTAATAATTAGTAAAAATACAGAACCAACAAGGCCATTAGTTTTTTTAGCAGCTACATAGTATGATTTTCTAACTTTTCAGGGTCTTCTTTTTTTAAATTTAGAGCTAAATATGAGTTTTTATTTATTTCTGCTTACATTTTAAAGTTATTTCATACCCCTGTCTAAAAATTTGAAAGATCTGCATAACATGGCACAATGTGTAATGTCGAAAGATTTATTAGGCTTCAGAGGCTGCATAGGTAGATGAATAAAAATTTAAAAAAATATCTAACAATATTTTTATTTTTTATTTGCAACAAATTTACATTTAGGTACATATATCAGTATATTAAAGTAGAAGTGGACGAAAAGGTATATAAAACACGCGCGATTTTTAAATAGTGCAAATGTTTTAGAGGCCAGTTATCCACGAATACTTTACGTTATTTTTTTTATTGGTGCCATTAATAATGGAAATACGATCTCATTTAGTTTTGAGAATGTTAACAGTATTAATTTAAATACAAAATCTGAGAAATATATATTTAAACACGCTGAGGCGTGCTTTAAATAGGTAAAATAGGGCACCAATAAAAAAAAAATTAAACACTTTTGGAATAAGTTACAAAAAAACATAATTTCATAGTAATTATGTTATTACAGTTAGGTACTTTAGGATTAAATATGATAAAATAAAATAGTCTTATGTAATTTTTGTCGTAAATTACTTTTGTCACCTAATAACTGTAGTGTTTTTTTCTTAGCATGAGTTTGGATACATATATTAGAATATGTGCTAACAATAAATTTCGTTACTTGTAGTTCATGAAGTTCTTCATGCATATCAACAACTGGATGGGTGGGTTGATACATCTTGATAATATCATTATCGATAAAATGTTGAAGAACCAACACAGTTTAAAGTTTTTTTTACCTATAAAATTCATGTTTACTTCAGCTCTAAATACCTTTTCTGTGTATTTTACAATATTGAATATGACTTCAGTAGGACAATACAATTTACCATTATTTACAAATCGTGTAAAATCTGTGAAATTATTTGTTTTTATACAGTAATTATGGTCCTGATTGTCCATATTTTTTAATATCATATCTTTACAATGTTTACAAGTATTTGTTTTGAGAAGCTTTCACACAATTATTCCAGAAATATAGTACAATATATTATCTTGAAAAGATGTCAAAACTGTTCTATCTACTACACACATTAATTTATCTAGGTCTTTACAGTCATCATCTATTTCACTTACCACATCATGTTTTTTTACAATTCTACTATCACATGCTATTGGTGTTACATCAAAATCACTACCTAAACAGTTAGAATTTACTCCCGCTTGAACATTGTTATTAAATAAAAGTTTCCTTAAGGTCCATTTGAACTGAAGACAATTGGCATTGTCATTCCAGCCCCCTCTTGAACGAATACAGGCAAATTGAAGTTCGAGGTGATCTTGAGAACATTTATAGGTGAGAAAGTATTTTAGGGATCTTTCGATAACACTTATAAGCTCTATTGCCAGGTTTTCAAAACTAATTAAATTCATTAAAAAATCTATTGCAAATGTTTTTCTTTTGTGATATATTATTTTATTATTATCTGCCTTTAATTCAAGATTATAATTTTTAGTCTCTTTAAAAATGTTTAACTAATAATGTGTATTTTCTAAGGACATGGGTGACTTATATCCTCTAGCAAAAATACTTTGAGAATTCATTACATGAAAAACTCTGTCAAAGACCCTTAAAAATTCGATGGTAGCCTCACTACCAAAAAAATCAGGATGACCACTTTTAAGTAAAAATTCTAATGCATCTGCAATACTGGAACTTATTGTTTGAGCTGCTAATCGTACATTCATAATTTTTTGTTTAAAATTTACATGACAGGAAGATAATTTATTAGCAAACTTTAAATCTTGATCCTCTTGTAATTTGTGTAATTTTTCAATATATTTAAAAGAAATGTCACCCTTCGGGGATGATAACTTGGTTTCACCATAAGCATTTCTAACGAGTTTTAACATATGGCAAGGATCTAGTATACAAAAAATTTTATTGGTACAGCATGGATGATTAAAAAAGGTATAATATTATTGGGAGATAGATTGCAGCCTAACAGAGTAAATGTTTTAATATTTGCAGCGGCCCCATCACATGTGATAGATCTTACATTAACCCCTACTTGAAATAATTTTTCAATAGCAGCTAGAACTAATTGCTGTTGCACAGAGGCATCTATTTTATTTATAAAAAAATATGCAATAGGACACTTAAATTTTTTAGTAAATGATACAATTTGAAACATTAAAGCTTCCGTAGCTAATTCCTCATTACATACATTACCTATACCACACATATCAACATATCCATAATGTTTATCATTTTTTTTATCATACATTATAGCTTTACGGATAGACATAGAATCAAAAATTAAAGCTACATCTTTTAAATAATTATTTTTAGCTATATTTTCTTTTAAAAACTGAAACACTTCAGTCAAAAAACCAACTTCACAACCAAGAGAACTTAACCATTTTCTTATAGTAGCAGGATGTGGCAAACATAACTTACTACGAACAAATGCATATGCTCGAGGAGAATAAAAATTGAGGGTAAGAGCAAATTTCTTCATTTCTTGGCTATACTTCTTTTGAGTTTTTGCTTTGTTACAATTATTTACCTCACTTTTAAACAAATTCAACTGAAATCCTTCGAAGTTGTTCATTAGTAAATCTTCGATATTGTCCGAACACCTATTATTCTTCTTTAAATGTTGGATTACATTTTTCGTCGATTTCAGCCTGATGTTTCTTCTTTTTACTGAACTCTAAAAAATGAATTTCTTAGAAATGTTTATAGTTATACAGTATTGAATACATACCGGTTCTTCTATGACAGCATCACAATCATCAAGATTATCACGATTTAAAAGCCTTCTTTTCTTAGGACTATGCTTAAACATATAACTTGGGAACTTTAAAACAGAGGGAACTGCAACCGGTTTCAGAATATTTTGTCGTAAAGATGACTCTAAATAGTCACTCTGTTTAAAATGCTCACTACACAGTACCATTGATTTTGTGGGCTTGAAGTTTTTTCTGCGTAAAGCCTGGACCCACAGGCTTAACCTTCTAGGCTCATTTAAGGGGAATCTAAAGAGCAAACATAAATTCAATACTTTTTAACTACTACAACACAACTAATGCCAGGTCGTTAAAATTATTTTAGGTTAGGTAGAACATTGGGTAGAATTTATCATGTTTTAACAAAAATAAATACTTACTTATGAAATTTTATATTTCCTGTGGGACTCCATTCGTTTGAGCATTCATAAGCACAGCACGATTTAACCATTTTAATATCGAAAGTATTAAAAACGTCTCATAAAACACAAACAATATCCAAACAGGACGGTTACGTACATAAGAATGACAAGGACAACCAACCCCCCTCCAGCATCTTGCTTTGTTTAACACGCCGGTTCACATTTCGAAGCGAATTCTCGTAAGCGAGCTCCTTCTAGTTATAGTTACATTTCAATGTTCAGATGTATGTTTTCGTTTTAAATGTTTAAAAAAATTTGTTGTTGCACCTTTGGATAGTTTTACTTGCTGGTAAACAAATTTGGCACTGTGCTTCAATAATATGTTGATGGTTACTTGTAATGCGGAAATATTTTCCATTTAATATATATAGCATAGTGAAAGTCAATTTCAACACTTTGTTCACTTGATGTAGATGCTGCATCGACGTCTTTATCTTTAAGAACCCAACTTTGATTATGGGATGCTTGTGTAAAAAAGTTAAGAATACTTTTTTGCTTTTTATTATTAGGAACGTAATCGGGATCGTCATAGGACGAATTGCGAAATGGATCTGTGTCATCATCATTCATCAGATGTGATATGATTATTTTATCTGTAAAAATAAAAGTGGCAAGAGTTTAGATTTTTTAATAATGAGTAATTTATGGATTTTTACCAAAACAATGTTTGGTTAAATATTTTTAACGATTACCTATTTCAATTTTGGTGTCTTGCAATAGCAAATGGCTTGGCGAAAATCAGTTGGATTGCTTCAGATCCTTAATATCCTATACTTCACCCTGCCTGTATATGGTTTCTCTAAATTTTATATAACTTTTCCAGAGGATACTTAGGTAATGTTATATTTCTTCAACAACTAACCCCATCCATTGCTTTGCTGACGATAGCACTCTTCACTGTAGTTCATCTCACTCTACTCATAGTGATAATCCACCTTCTGTGTCAAATCAAGAAATTAAAACTGAAATGGCAAATTCAATCAACAAAGACATTCAACGTATTCTCGAATGGGGAAGCAATAATCTAGTTAAATTTAATGCTAACAAAACTCAGTGTTGCCTTATGTCCGCCAAAAAAGATCGATCATTTCCTGTTGTAAGTATGAATGGCTCAGTTCTTAAGTTTTCAGACTCTATTACTCTGTTGGGTATGACTGTATCTTCAAATCTCTCATGGGTTGACCATCTTCTGTCAGCTACCAAAACAGCTGCTCGTAAAATAGGCTTTTTGTACAGATCTAAGCAGTACTTTACCTCTCAACAACTCCTTCTGCTGTATAAGGCCCAAATTCGGCCTCATCTGGAATATAATTCTCACCTTTGGGTTAGTGCTCCCCAATACGCTCTCGATATCGTTGATCGTATTCAAAAGAGAGCGATTAGGCTTATAAATGACCCGTCCTTAACTTTTCACATACAGTCCCTTGAGCATAGAAGGATGGTTTCAGTTCTTTCTTTGTATTATCGTTATTACAACGGCTATTGTGCTGGTGAATTACATTCTTTGATACCATTTCCGGCTATTTTTGCGAGAAACACTCGGTTCGCTCATTCACATCATCAGTATGCAGTACAAATCTCCACTTGTCGTACCAAACGGGCGCAATCCACATTTTTCTACACGGCTTCTAAACTCTGGAATGATCTCCCTAGTTCCTGTTTTCCTCTCACTTATGATATGAGAAAATTTAAGGTAGCTGTTCATAGGCATCTATTGGCAATTCATTATCCCTCTATCCATCCTCCTAAGTGTTCCTGAGTGCTTTAGCACGATAGGCCTTATTTAGCCTGTTCAGGTCCACAATCATAAAAAAAAAGAGTTATTTTACATTAAAGATTCATAGATTCAGTTTAAAGTCAAATTAACAATTTACCTTAATGAAGGATTTTACTGTGTATGGTGTATAGTAATGTTTAGTATTGCTAAAAAGTTATTAAAATGAATAACAACTACACTCTTCTGTATACCCTAGTGTAAGTGTAATAAATACGATCAATTTAACAATTTCTAGGGCCAGAATAAAAAATCTTGTTTACATGGTTGGTGGTTGGTATCAAAAATTCTCCCCGTATGTGACTTTTTCAACAGCAAAGAAAAAAAAATTTATTAATCAATTTTCCCACACTATTTTTATAGAATCATTATTAGTAGCATAAACTCAAAATTTGAATTTTTCTAAATAATTTTGAAATTATATTATTGAATTGGAAACACTGAACAGAAAATAACTACAACAAACAGATCTAAATAAAAGTTTTTGTTACTAATAGAATAGCGAAAGTAAACTAATCCCATGAATTAAATAAACCGATACCGATAGTAACAAAAACTAGAAAGTACTGTAGACTTGTTTATCTCAGTTATTTTAAGTTCTGTGTTAAGTGTTTGCAATAATTGAATATTACTTATATGAATATTTAGAAAACTTCACATTTTGAGTTTGTGCTAATTCTAATTCTACTGATATTTGATATGTATCCAAACAATAAAAAAATGTGAGAAAACTGGTTAATACAAACATTTTTTATATATTTTCATCCTTTACTGTTGAAAAAGTTACATACAAAATACAAAGTGATTTTTGATATGAACCAGGTACTTAGACTTTAACTTTATTATACTATACAGTCAAATATTTTATTTATTAAGACAATGGCAATAGACCTTACGCATGCTTGAAATGTGGAGGTGCCCACAACACCGCCACTTGTACTAAAAGCAACACAACTCCCGCAAAGCGTGCCCTATGTGAAGGTCCACATACGGCAAATTATAAAGGATGCGCCGTATATCGAGAACTGCAAAGGAAATACCAACCTGTGAGAATTCTGCCACATACTGGAGTCATCAGAAGAACTACAGTTCCAACCTTAACTCAAAGCCAATTCCCGTCACTCCCTAATCAAACTTCTTCATACAATCCGCCCATCAACAAACAGTATAGTCAAGTCCTTCAATCCAACTCAAATCATACACAAACAACAAACGAATCAATATTCCTAAATTTCCTAGAGGAGTTCAAAAATTTATTCTACCAGCTAATTCAGCAAAATAGCACTATTCTAAATATGTTCACCACAGTCATAAATAAAATAGCATCATAATGGCACAGTTTTTAAGAATAGCTTTATGGAACTCCAACGTGCTCCAACAACACACTGATGAAATTCAAATTTTCCTCAAAATAAACAGTATTGATATAATGCTTATTTCCGAATCCCACTACACAACGAGGACACATGTTAAAATTCCCACATATTCAATTTACCATACAGAACATCCAGATGGAACAGCCCATGGTGGTACTGCAATCTTAATAAAGGAAAACATAGTGCATCATGAACTGCCTCAATTCAAAACAGACCATATTCAAGCCACAACCATTCAAGTCAACAAGTTACCACAACCACTGGTTGTATCAGCGGTATACTGTCCACCAAGACATAGGATCACTAACCTTCAGTTCTATCAGTTTCTACACACACTTGGATCATCATTTATAGCGGGTGGAGACTTCAATTCAAAACATGCTCATTGGGGTTCGCGATTGGTTACTCCTAAAGGCAAGCAACTTTATGAATGCATAAGTAAAAACAACTTCCGGTTTCTCTCCTCGGGGAAACCCACTTATTGGCCAACAGACTTCAACAAAGTGCCTGATTTGCTGGACTTCTGTGTCACGAACGGCATCTCACCAAATTATACCACAGTAGAATCAAGTTATGATCTCTCCTCAGACCATTCACCCATTATTGTGACGATTAGTTCTTCGGTAATTTTAAAACAACGTAGTAGTATGTTATATAATAAATTCACAAATTGGGAAACTACATTGATACAAACGTAAACCTAAAGATCAAAATAAAAGAACCTGATGAGTTAGATCGAGCTACAGATTATTTAACAGAAATTATACAAGAAGCCGTAAAGCACTCCATCCCCCAAACAGAACAACACCAAAGTGCTATTAATATTCCTCATGAAATCAAGAAATTAATAGCAGAAAAAAGGAGAGCAAGGTCTATCTGGCAGAAAACACACAACGCAAAGGATAGAAACATATAGAACAGATTAATAAACAAATTAAAGGCTAAGTTAAAGGAATTCCGAAATGATAAATTCAATACATACATCTCTACGCTATCCAAAAATGATTATACAATTTGGCGAGCAACAAAAGGATTTAAAAGACCGCAAACTACAATCCCTCCAATTCGAACTGAAACAAGGGAATGGGCCAGATATGATGAGGAGAAAGCAAATACATTTGCACGTCATTTTAAAAAAGTCTTCACTCCTCACTCTACAGACCCAAATAAAGAAATTGAGGATTACATTGACTCACTATTATAGCTTAGCCTTCCAATTGCACCTGTTTCGCCTTATGAAATCAAAAAAGAAATTAATCTGCTGGCAAAAAATAAAGCTCCTGGAGTTGATAAAATAACAGGACAAATATTGATAGAGCTTCCCAGAAAAGGGTTAATTCTAATTACTACGATATTTAATGCGGTATTTCGCCTGTCCTACTGGCCTAAGAAATTTAAAATGGCAGAAATTATATTACTGCTGAAACCTGGAAAGCCACCGAATGAAGTCTCATCATATCGACCTATAAGTCTTTTACCAATTTTATCCAAATTGCTAGAAAAACTACTCCTCCAATGAATATGTACAGAACATGTAGAAGAAAGTTGGATACCTAGTCATCAATTTGGATTTTGACATGAGCACTCGACCGTCCAACAGTGTCACCGCGTAATAGATAAAATAAACAAAACCTTTGAAGAAAAGAAATATTGTTCAGCACTGTTTCTTGATATTATTCAAGCATTCGACAAGCTGTGGCACAGAGGACTTCTATTTAAAATCAAAACAGTACTTTTCCACAAATACTTCCTGCTCCTAAAATCCTACCTGACGAAGTGTTCGTCACGGAAACGCAACATCAAATCCCTGTAGTATTAATTCTGGCGTTCCTCAGGGAAGCGTGCTGGGTCCTGTCCTCTACATACTATACACAGCTGACATACCAAAGATAGAAGATACATTAATTGGAACTTTCGCAGACGACACGGCTATACTAGCAACTGACGTAGACCCTGTGGTAGCCAGCCAAATGCTCCAGAGACATATCTACTTACTTGAAGACAACAATGCCCTCAAGTCACAATAAATGATTCACTAGTATCACAAACCAAAGAAACCAGGTATCTGGGGATGCACTTAGATTCCAAACTAACGTGGAAGACACATATAAATAAAAAAAGGAAAGAAATGGATCTGAAAGTCAAGAAAATGTATTGGCTATTAGATAGGAAAATAAACTGGAATCACATCCAAACGAAATGGTCCAACCGCTACTGGAAGCTAGGCACTACAGACGACTAAAAAGAAACTAGCCACAGGATTTAGCAGCACCATCTCATTAATTACTGTGAATTAGGGTCATTATGTGTTATAATCTCAGATTAATGTACATATGTAATTTGTTATGTATAGTTATTTTGTTCAACAATATATTGTAACATAAGGACAAGCACCACTGGGTGCTACCCTTCACATGTCAACACAAGCTCATAGTACAAATTTAATGTAAACTGTTCTGATTGCTAATCAATTATCACAAAAAAAAAAAATTCATTTTGACTTTAAAATGAATCTGATTAAAAATGTAATAGGACAATAGGAGTGTGACAAAAATTTTATGCAGCCAGGTTTTAACTGTTTATTTGTACCATCAGGAAAAGTTATATAAAAATTTAGAGCAACCATTGAAGTATTGAATATGAAGCAATACAGGTAAAAATGGGAAAAATTGAAATAATCCTAAAAATTTATGACCAAATATTGTTCTGATCAAAATTCATAAATCACTCTGAATGTTATTAAAGAAGACATTTTTTAATCGTCATTCGACAATCTCCTTAAGTGCATATCTACATATTGTAGAAGTATGTAGTCGTGACATCCTGTAGACAGGATGGATTATGGAATATAGTATTCTGTATCTCGTACACAGGAGAACAAGACACATTTTACTCATTATTTGGATTTAGATGATCATGTGAATAAACAAAAAATACATCTCAAAAATATAGGTATCTCTACTTACTAATTATCCCGTAAACTTTGCTATTATTGTCAGTTATTTAACAATTATTTCACTACACCTCTTACAACGGCCAAGCGCTTTCTTCAAATGCCTTCAAACATGACGCTACGTAAGCTTATGCAGGAAATTTCTTGTTTTTAGATCACGTGCATCTCGTAAACACGTATTAAAAAGTAATTGTAATTAGAAAAAGTAATTGTCCTTATAAATGTAATTGAAAAAGTAATTGTATTTATAAGAAATAATTGTAATTAGATAAATTGAATAATATAATTACAAATTACAATTCCTACACAGATTTTGCTGCAGTTGCAATTCCAAATTACTTTACGAAAAAAAAGTATTTAATTACAATTACAAATTACATGAAAAAAAAGTAATTGTAATTATTAATTACTTTTTAACAGGAATTATCCAGCTCTTCAAATCAACAATTTGCTTTAAACGCTCTTTCTTGAACGATTCCTTATTACCACTAGAAGAATAATTTTGACTGCTATTAAAAAATTGTTGTTGAGTTTTTGCTTTGAGCCAAGATAAAGGCACCATTAATTGGTCATGGGTTACCTCGGCTGTTGAATGCTCGAGTTCGTTTTGAACATATCTTTATGTTACAAAACATTGATGCAGAGTCAACATTATCATCATAATCCATTTGGTAATATCAGCATTTTTTGATGTATTATTAACGACGTCCATACTCTCACTCCCGCTATCTGCGCTATTATCGCCTTGCAGCTGCCTTAATAACTTCCTTTGCTCTTCGAAATATTTACGGTCTTCCTCTTCTTGACGCTTTCTCGCACTTCTTTCTTCTTCAAGTAATTCTAAAGGTCTTATGTTTGCTTTCCTTTTAACTGACTTGTTACTTGTTATACTGGATTTACAGGGTTGCGGTCTCTGTTAACTCTCCCTTCTAAGGATTTGACCGATTGTCTAATTGGTCCTTCAAAGGTCACATTCTCTGTTTCAGACCGTGTACCTAACATGCATCACCACACATGAATGACCTATTCACAATCTCAACTGTGACACTGCACCACTTTACCTTCTTCTGGTTGCTCGCATACATTACGATAGTCAATTTCTGATACACTCATTTTTTGGCATTTGATTCTCCACAAATTATTAAGCACAAGGAAACCATACACCAGACTACACAATACTTGTACTCGCAGATCAACCCAAACCGTATCTTCTGGACTCAACTCGGCGCAATTTTTGGAATGTTGGGAATTGATGATTAGAGTTAATTGTAAATGCCAAACACAACCTTTTATGAGCTAACACAGTTGCTAAAACTTTATTTTCAAATTAACATAATGCCTGTGGTTTAATATAGATGCTTACAATCAAATTGTAAGTGTTTGTGTTTAATTACCTCTTACATACAATTCATAATTTAGCACAATTTTCTTTCAATTTCCTAATCAATCAAAAATGACTTGTCTCCCATTTTTCTGGCCATCTTTTTTTCTTATTCATAAAACCCAAATGCTCAACCTACTCTTTACAAAAATATAAATAAAAACTATTAACTACTTAAAATTATAACAAAAAGACAAAAATTTCTATTTGGGCGGTGGTACATAATATTTGCCGCGAATTAAAATGATATATATATATATATATATATATATATATATATAATCGTAATTAATTTATCTAGGCTAATTATACAAGTAGAAGTGAGGCACCATGCGCCATCTTGGATTTTGGCGTCACCAGGAGGCCCCACGTGGGAGCCCGTATTTTCCAACCTTATTTTTTATGGTTTCTTTTCGGAGGCCTTTTTCAACCTCTTGATTTTCACCCCTATGCTTTCTTTTCGGGGGCCTTTTTCAACCCCTTGATGGAATGTTTATCCCTAATTAAGGCCTTTTTTGTTTTTACTCGCTTACTTGCGGGAACGTATTTTTTCACCCTTATTTTATGGCTTCTTTTCGGTGGTCATTTTCAACCCTTGATGGGAATTTCAACCCTGATTATTTTTGTTTGTATTAAGAGCCCTTTTGGTGGGGAGCCCCTGAAGGTTGGGCAATTGTGCGTATTCTTTTAATTCCTATCTACAGATTTTAACCTTACGAAATTTTATTTATACATTGGGGTTGTATTCTAATAAGGAGGCCTAATGCTATCTTGTAAGGCTGGTATAGGGCTTCGCAACTTACTGCTGGGACTTGGCCCCGTGACCCTTGAAGTAAGATTTGAATTTGTATTCTAATAAGGAGGCCCTATTGCTATCTTGTAAGACAGGTGTATGAACTTGTGTTAGGGTTTGATCTTGCGTGGAGAATTTGAATGAGTAAAATTTAATTATAGAACACTTATTTTTATTGTAAATATCATAATTAAAAAGGCCTCAGTGAGTTATAAAAAAAAAATTACTGACGTTCAGATTATTCTCTAATGAAACAAAAAATTTTTATTAAGTTAATTAATTACGTAACAATTATTACAATATTGTTTTCTAAACGAATATTAAAACTGATTGTTTTACCTGCATTGATTGCATTGAAATATGTTCGCTCGTTAAATTGTTGTATATTGTACACCTTAATATTTTTAAAGAAACAGCACACTCACCAACTCTGTACTTTGAACGTTTTTGAGGGACTGCTTCACGAGTGATAGTCACTGCTTTGTGTTGCTTGTCTAATTAAACTGAAACACTTTCTACATTTTTTACTTATGCATAGTTGATGTAAAAACTAGCTATTGATTTCCCATCATTAATTTTAGAGTGTAAATGTATACAAACAACCTCATTATCTTTATCACACTTACTGCAACTCGTATTTACCTTTCCCTTAAAGTAATTAATAACAAAGCGGTTTGAACAAAATATTATATGTTGTGCATACATACATACACACGCAAATTGTTTTTTATAAAAACCGCATTAGAAGTTTGGAATGTAATAATTACATGTTTTAAATTCCACAACAATATGTAGTTAGAAACCACTGTTCATGTTTACTTTTAGCTAATTACTGTGTAATTATATAAACCTGTTAATTTGAATAATCTACCAACCGTGTAACACACTTTCCTTAAAACGCTAAAGTCATAAATTTTATAACACAATTTTTAAAAACACATGCTGGATTAAAAAGTAAGGTACTAAAAAATCTTTTTATTCATCAGAATAGAATGGTTGGGTAACAGGCGTTAAACAATAATTTAATTATCTCGTCATTTACAATTAAACATGTACTAAAAAAGTTTTTTACAAAATCAATCATTGATAAACTATTTAATCTACAATATAGAAACGTTAACGTATAAAGTCCACACACATCCGAATGGTAATCCTGCAGTATTGTTTTATTGTAACGGAACCATCTAGAATTCTGCTCTAGGAAACGTAAATGATACCCTTGAGGTGCTCGTCCAAAGGAATCAAAATACTCTCCGTTACCATTATCATTAATGTAGATAGCGGTCCAATGCTGACCTGGTTTGTCTGCAGGATCCGTGTTTGCAATAATTGCATACGGTCTAGGTGCGTGTCTCGGTTGTATGATTAGAAGCACATACAAGCCGAAACACATTCTTCTTGTGGCTGGGGATCGATTTCAAGCATCTCAACACTTGTACCGCATACATCTTTGGAATTGGTATGCACCTAGGATTTATTATAAACAGGTTGCATAATTATCCTCTGTCATAAAAATTGTATTCTAATAAAGGACAAAGACATGTAAAGATAATGAGAAGTGTTTTATAATAAAAGATTTTATTTAATTAATTTCACCTGTTAACATGTGTCAAGATTATTTTTATTTTATAGAAGCGATCGGCCTTGGATTTTTTTTAACATGTATCATATACGTAAAATTTCGCAACGCGAGGATTTCGGTGACGGCTGTTTCGGCGATCCCACTCCAACCCTCTCAAAGCATAATCGAGACTGTAAGACAGGTGTAGGGTGTCTCAACTTGTTCTCAGGTCTTTGCCCCTTGCCGTGATCGCAACTTGTTCGTAGGCCTTCGTGTATAGTATAAAGTAATAATGAGGCCTAATGCTAACTTATAAGACAGACGTAGGGCTTCGCAACTTACTTACTTTCGGGTCTTAGCCCCTGGCCTCTTGGCAGGATATTTGAATTTGGATTGTATTTAAGTGTTTACACTCTGATTACTTATTGCGAGAAATTTGAACTTGTATTCTAATAAGGGAACTATTGCTAGCTTATAAGACAAAACAGGAACCTGTGTTAGGGCCTGCGCCCTCCTATCGTGGCGTTTGTTGGGAAATTTGAATATGTATCGTCATCATCGTCATCTAGTGGTGTATGGCCTAATGAATATTTTCTGTAATAAAGGTGGCACCAACTAGCGTTATATTTCTAGGACTAATCAGGGTTTTATTTGTGGCATCATCTAGTGGTATATTTTTAAACTAGCGAATGCTTTCTGTAATAGAGGCGGCGCCACCTAGCGGTATATTTCTAGAACTAATTAGGGTTGTTTGTGGTGCAATATAGTGGTGTAAAGGCTAATGAATGTTTTCTGTAACGTAGGTTGATCGTGTTCGTCTCTCCCTCGTCTCTTTCTCAAACATACAAATCAATTACTCAAATCAAATCAATTAAATTAAATACCAAACTGATTTAACTTAATCATACAAAATCAGCTCACAATTTAAAAAATAGCAGTATGATTGAACGCACAGAGTGCAAAAGCAAGCCAATCTCACACTTATTGTAGCTACCCATCTAACCACACTTTCACATTAACTGCAGCATTGTTAGTGTAGGTTCAAACACCGTTAGGAAAAACAAGTTGATTAACAAAATTGAAGGAAAGCTTAGCGTTTGAAAATATATTATTATTATTATAAACAATACATCATTTTTATTTAATTACATCCTTTATCGGTCTTCTTCTTCCTGAACCGTGATTCGTCGCTATCGTCATCATGGTTTTGAGATTCGTCTTTTTCCTCTACCTCATCGCTCTTCTTGCTCTTCTGTGAATCATCACCATCACCTTGGATGTGAGATACATTCAGCTCATCCACGTCATCGTTTCCATCATCATCTTGAACGGTTATGTTGTAATAGTTTATTAACAAGTCAGTAAAATCTCTAATGTCCGCTGATGTTCGCTCATAAATAGGAGAATACATTATAATAATGCTCACTCGATGACAGTTACACTTAACGAGCGAAACGCACGAGAAACGAGAAAGCTGCTAGCTTTTCCGGGAATAAACACAACCTCGAATGGTATTTGGTAAGACAATTTAATGAATCATTTAATTAAAACTAATAAACTATTTTATTTAAGCGTTACTGACAAAATTTAACTAATCTATACCACGGAAACATTAACACATCGTTTATATCCATTTGCAAACATACCTACAAGCAGTTTATCCGATGTCACTCTGACAAAATGGATATCAAAATGCATTGTTTTTGACAGATGAATTAAATTGTCACTGATAAACTACTACTGCAAAATTTAAATTACCTGCCACACACGAGTTAATTGCAATTGTAAAATGTACATTGAAAGTCCACTTACTCTATTGACCAAGTTTTCTACTTTGCAATTTTTTTATCCTGTGTGAAACGCACTATGACTTTCAATGTTAATATTACTTATTACATAGTTGATTTTTAACTTCCCAAAAAAAAAACTTCTTTTGCAATATTGGGTTTTTTTATTAAAGCTAAATTAAAGCTAAACCTGAAAATCAATTTCAGCAAAGTACAGGTCGTAGGTTCAAATTCTACTCGAGGTAAACTTTTTATTTATGTATTTAATAAAATTAATAATAATTTTTAATTTATGTATTTTACCTTTGTACCTTTGAACTTATTCGTTCATAACAAAATTCATAATTAATTGTCCAAAAACGCGATTTGTACTCCTCCACATTTTTATAGCTTTCAGCCAACCTTGAGTTCTAAAATTGGTATTGTGTCTAAAAAAAATCTGTGACAGTAGACTAATACCATAATATAATATTATTTAAGAACTGAAAAATTTTAAATACACGAGAGAAATAACTTCGTTATTGCCAGAAACGCAAATGCATTTGATGCCATTATTGATGTTATATATTAAATTATTTATAGCATATTTCAAAGTATTATTAATGTTACAGCCCATCGAGGAACCAGTCGTTGGAAAAGAGAAGAAACGGCGAAAGTTAGACGAAATCGTATTAGGTTTATCTGCAGCAAAAGAACAGATGTTATACCCCGAAACAACAAAAAAATCGGCTGTGGCTCCTAGCGTAACAGTAACACCAACGTCTGCACCATTGGCTTCACCTCATCACCAAAAACCTTTCACTATCACCGTAACATCAATACCATCACCTGCAGCGCCGCCACGAAGCTGTGCTACACCAAACTTAAAATCTCCTATGCCTACTAAAGATAGTTTTTCAAATTTCTTAGCACAAGCCGAACAACAAAACTTATTACTGAAGAAACAGCAGCAACAGCAAAAGAGTTACGAAGCTATGATTGCAGATATCAATAAAGTAGCAGATTTTAGTTCAAAAGTAAATTCCTATTCGCATGAAGCAAAGGTAAATAAATGGCTAGCTGAACAAAATGCCGCTTTGGCAGAACAACCATTAAGTGCAGATTATTTAACACCAAGAAGAAGAAGACCTCGAGTTGATCCTACTTTATTAGATTGGAAAAAGTTAACAGGGAATGAGAATGTTGCTGTTGTTCATAGAGTCACAAATAAAAATTGACAGGTCCAAAGGCACCAACTTTGAAACGTTTGGGACAATGGTTAATGGAGAATCCTATGTACGATATTGACCCAAAATGGGCGGAACTTGTTAAAGAACGTGGAAATTTGGGACACGATATGCAGAAGCGATTTAGTAATTCATCTCTCAAGAAATCTACACCCGGTCGTCCACCATTACTTTCTAGTCCCACTGGCTCAACATCTAGCGTCAGTTCTGCAAATATGGCTACTTCATTAGCATCAAGTTTACCATTCCCATCTTTAGCAGGTTCAAGCTTATCTGGACTCAATTCTAGTTTATTATCGGGATTATCCGGTCTAGGACAGTTTGATTCTAAAAATGTGTTATTTGATCCTAAGAATCCCTTATTTGATCCAAAGAACCCTCTTTTTGATCCTAAGAATAATCCCTTATTTGACCCAAAAAATCCACTGCTTATGCCTTTTGCAAGTGGTATGCCAAATATGAATGCCCTAAATTCAATGGCGGGCTTAGGTAATTTAGGTAACATGAACCTATTTGCCAATTTAGCAGGATTAGGCTTACCTGGAATGGGAATGGATCCAGCAGCTTCTTTAACTCCTGAATCAACAAAATCAAAAACCTCAACCGTTAGTACTACAAGCAGTAGCGAAAATAAGACAAAACCTCAAAAACCAAATGATGCACATGGTAGTAGTAAAACATCGGTATCGTCATCACCAGCATCTCTCCCAACTTCAACACCGTTCCCATTCTTTTTTCCAAATCCTAGTCTTTTATATACACCGCTCGGTTTGGGCGGTTTAAATCCATTCGCATTACAACCTGGTATGTCAGCGTATGACACATTAGCACAACAATGTAATCTTTTAAATGGTAATTTAAATCCTACAGCATCACCAAACTCCTCAAAATCAACTAAAGTTACTCGATCACCTTCCGTAACATCAACCAGTACTACGGCAACCCAATCAAAATCACCTCGGCCAAATCGGGATTCTCATTTACAAAACCTAATTTTACCACCTGATACGCAATTACTAGAAAGTATTTCAAAAGTTGCTGGAACGCTAGATGCAACAATGAAACATAAAGGGGACAGGAAAGATGAGAAGCATAAAAGTATTGATAGTTTTCGAAACATGTTACCGACCGATTTTAATAATGTCGAAAAACTTAGAGGAATAAAAGATCTTCCTAATTTTGCCGATTTTAATAAATTGCTTGAGGTGACCCAAACGCAAATTCCGGGTCAGAAAAAAATGCGCGATCATGAAATGAAAGAAGCATTAGAAAAATTAAGTAAAGGAAACGCTGACATGCTAGCACGGACAATGGTGGAAGAGCAACGAATGACACCCAAACGGCCACGTGATTTAAACCCTTCGGCGATGGAATTATCAGAAGTTCCCATTGTGGAGGAAGTTAATTTAGCTCAACGATTTAAGGAGTCTGAAAGTATACCTGCACAACCACCACCAGTACCTGTTACAACAAATGTTAGTGCAAGTGAAGTGGATATAGAAACATTATTACCTCCAAGTACAGTGGTTAAAAGTAATAATACTAATTTACCTGTTGAAAGTGAAGAAAAACAACTAACACCACCACCCTTACCACCTTTACCCCAACAAAATTCTCCTGAAATAGAAAATATGGAAGCAAGAGCACCTCCAGTTTCTGTCGAATCTGTTAGTCAATCCGAGCCTGCGCCAATTGCCGAAATAACCCCAAAGAAAAACACGAAACGAACGAGAGGTAAACGTAGATCGGGTGAGATTCCTTTGGATCCTGAACAAGTAATTGAAAGAAAAAATTTAAGATCAAGCGCGAGTAGATCTGCTGCGGTAGCTGCAGCCAAACAAGCTGCTGCTAAACAGTTAGAAGCCGAGAATGCACTTAAAAATCAGGAGGGTGATTAATTTAGTTGAATTAACTGAACATTGTAAATTCGTTTCTTAAACTGATGAAAAAGTGGGTATTTGGTGAACTGTGATACTTGAGGATTCCTCGATAAAACACTTTTTGAGTGCTTATTGCATAAGGTATTTTAAAGTGAGTATTGCTTATGTCATTCTCGCAATGAACTGAACTACTACGCTTGATAAATATGTATTCCCATTTTAGCGAGTAACGATGAATACTTTTTAAGTATAATAATTATGCTCTTTGTAGTTTTAAATGATTGGACAAATTGTAATCAAATTGTACTTTAGGTAAACCAAAAGTAGATAAATTATATACTTTTACGTAAAAATTTGGTAATGGTTCACATTTAATCTTATTTTTTTAATCGCCTCGATACCCATTTTAATCATTTAATTTTTTTACCATTTTATTCGATTAACTGAAATCATTACCATAATTTCGATGATGATATTTGTTATTATTTTGCATTTCAGACTTTGTATATATTTACATAATAGGTAAGGTGAATGTGGGAAAAAAAACTTTGAAAAGGTGTGAAATTTTGTAAATATTTAACATGTTTTTTATTCTTTTTTTTTTAATTATTTAAATTGTGTATGTTACATAGTGGTATTAAGTCTGATGAATATTTATTTTAAGGTTTTTTTGATTGTGTCCTGATTTGCGTATTTATTTGAATCTGCATTTATGCCAATGTCGTTTTACCGCCACTTTTAGATCTGTCAACATATACGACATGTATACACGTATTATAATATAGCATGGTAGCTCTCTCATTTTATTGTTATAATGTTCATATAGAGTAATAAATATTATGAATGCATACTGTCTTAAAAATATCGTTATTTAATTTGTTCAATTATTTTACGTAATTTGTTTTTATCCTGTAGTTCAATAAAATGAAGAACAACTTTGATTTAAATTAATTTTATTACATAAAATTTTTAAGGTGGGTTATGTTACTTTTAACATAACTGTATCAACAATTTTGTTTTAATTTTTCTTAGGTCTGAAGAATAAATTTTATCTTCTTAACTGTGAAACAGGTATAGCAGTAATTATCCAGTAATTGGAAATAGTTTAGTGCTTTTTTGTAATGTCACAAAATTAATTTACAAATGTTTTTTTTTGTATTACGTTAGTTCTCTTTTATTGTGTACATTTTATTTTGCATTATAGCAGACCATGATATATATTTTTTGTAGTGGTATTTCTACTTGTCAAAATGACATGAAGTCAATTTGACACCATCTTGTCAAAAGTCATCTTGCCGTGTTTCCTACTTAAGTAACACATGATGATCAAGTCTCATATTCAGTGTTGCCAGCATGGAAGTAAACAGTCTTGCTAAATCAACGTTTCAAAACTGCTAGAAGTCGTCAAACACTTTTTAACTCAATAAAACTATTATATTAATAAAGCGGGTACAACTTTTATTAACAATAATAATAATGTAACAATAAAAAGGAACGTTGTTCACCACCTGCAATAATAATGACATTTACTGGCAGGTTCGTCACAAAACAATCTCTTTACCAAAGGCCCACCGCCTTAGACAGAGACAATGATCACCTGTAGTGCCGCATTACTCGTATTTGCAATATATTATAACTGTACTTGTTCGAAGCGGTTAATAAAAGATGCATAATTTGTTCCATATGATAAAATTACCACGAACATGGGTAAAGTTGTGCTAATTACCAGTGCAACTATTCGACATTTAAATAATACCTTCGCCCTTGATAATGTTAAAACACTTTGACGCTTATTATCACATATTACTTGTAGTAAAAAATTCCGTTAATTTCTGACTGTTGCATTTTTAAAAAAGCTAGACTTACCGCCAACCTGGTAACATTGGTCATATTGTATTTTAATAATAATTTGTTGACAAAAGGCCAAAAATCACAAAGAGTACAAAGTTGCAAATTTCAAGGTACTATAAGCATCTTAAAAATAGTGCAATGAGGAACTTACCGTAATGATTTCTCATATATTTAAAGTATATTAGCATTTAATCATTTTTTTGTGAACTATCCAAGACATCATAACTGCAAGAATTCAACATTCAAAATCGACTACAGTAAATGTGGAAATTCTTGAGATTTGGGATTTCACCTTTCGTAAAGATTTACGATTACTAATTTGGCAATTTAATTAAAAAAATTAATATTTTACTTTGGACAAGTATCATCACATTAAAACAAATTTGGATTTCGATGGTGGTCGAAAAAATGGCATTTAGAAATGTGAATGTGTTACAAACACAAACGTATTGATGGACAGAAAATGAAACGTGGTAGCTAAAATAAAGTTTTTGAGAAAATTTTTGCAGTTGCCAGATTTGTGTATCTAGACAAAACGTGGATTTATCAAAATGATTCTATCTTTGTAAAAGTGAAGGTAAAAGGTATACCATTTTATTTGGAGAGTGTAATTTAAGGTTTTTGAAAAACTGTGATTACTCGATTTGGGGAACAAGGGTTTGGATTTATTATTAACTATGAATGGGAACAGGTTTCAATATTGAATGATTATAAACGGCTGATTTCTGGAGTGTTGGATATACACGGGGTTGAAATCTAGAACGAAGAAGCAACTGTGGAGCAAAATTCAACCTTTTAAATCCAGAGGACACACGAGTTGATTTTGATTAAGGCGAGATTTTAGCGGACCGCATGAGCAAAGTCGCAACGAGCGAAGGGGAGTACAGGTGTATCACTCGTTACCCCTTCCAAATCATAATGCGCTCAAGCGCGGCTCGAGACGGAAGCATAAAGAAACGGATAGAATTACTACATAAGGTGGATGACGTCCATTGAGCGATAATATCAGATTTCGCTGAATATAGTAAAGCCGCTAGTACATAATAAACAAGGATATCTTTGACTTCCACAAATTCTTCTTTTATTTATAGATCAACTTGATTTTTTCAACACAGGAAGGAAAAGGTACTGTAAAGCTATATCGGCTCCTGTAATGATAAGAATTCGCAAATTTTATTTGTGCATAGCCTCAGAGATACCTTTGGGAATATTGTTTGAATACTTATTTCACTTATTATTGGTTTCAACAATGCTTTTATTTTCGTTGTACCAAATAGGAATACCTAATTGTTTTTTTTTTTTTTATACCTAGATACAATCCTTGTCTTGCTCAATCGGAAATTTAGAGATCTGAAATTCTCAAAATACCCGAAAAGTACCTGTAAAATAAAGCATTTTATCAAACACAATTTTCTGCAGGAACTAAAGATAAAAAAAACTACGAGGAGTTCGATCTATGGACATTGCTCTATTATATAAATTTTTTGTTTCGTAGAAAAATACAGAATGTTATGTGATGATTACATTTAGGTCCTTATAAGAAAAACACAAAATTGTTCACAATGTTAACAAGCCAATGAAGTATTTAGGTATTACATTTATAGTTTTCTTCTAATGACAAATTATTATTTAGTTTATGTAGAGGGTTATCTACAATAAAATATAAAAATGTGTTATAGTTCCACAGGAAAAGTGCTACGAGGATTGTCAAAAAGAAAACATCACAAATAATTGTCGGTTATAAAAAATTTACCTACTAAAAAAAATACATATTTTCTTGCTAAAGTATTCAACGTAACTGCTTATTTCTGTTGTATCTGCTATCGACAAGCTCAGGAAGTAAATGATCAAAATAAAATTTCGCCAGTTTTGAAACCATATTCGTTCTCCAAAAGTCTGTGTCTCTTTTAATCCTCTGAATAAATAAATCGTTAGGGATCCAAATACAAAAAAGGCAAAAGTCCCTATTTGTGACTTCCAGTTGCCCTTGAATCTGATAATAATAATCAGAATTGCACTTTAGAGCAACCTTGTTGTTATTCACAGTGCACCCTGTAACTTTGCCATTCAGAGCTGCTTCCAAAATAGTAGGGTATTCTCTTGCAGCAAAAGGACATTTTATTTCAATAATTCCATTCGCATCTACCAGTGCGTCTGGTGAAGCTCCTAAGTATGCCTGGGAAGGATGCACAAAAAATCCACATTCAGATAAAGAATTGTTTGGGAAGGCATTACGAATCTGTTCCATGGCAATTGCTTCATTATCTTTGCCCCATTTAGTTGAAGAAGCTGAAAACTTTTTGTACAAAATACTAATGACCGTTTTCGCACGAGGTGTATCCCTAAGTTTGCAGATTCTGCCGAAATTAGAAGCTGTTAATCTTTTTAAACGTTCACTTCTCCAAATCAAATTTTCGTATTGATCTCGACTTTCTCGTTCCAAATTTGAAATTTCACTTTTCGTTTTTTCTAAACTTTTCAAAAACTCATCAGCTTTCAATTTATACGTTTCTGGGTTCATATCAGGTACATCGTCGTCTACTTCCATTTTCCCATAATTGTTATCTGGTCCAGTCGTACGTTTTTTGATATTTGTCTTCCTTGACTTTAAGTTTAATTTACATTTACATCTAAGTTGCCTTGTTCTATCTTTTTTGGACGCAAACCTTCTCAAATATTTCCCCGTTGGGCTACGCTTTATAATTCTTTTGGTCACTTCCGAGTGAAATTTTGATTGATTATTGAACGATGCTGCCGCCGCTTTGCACCTTACTTCATATGAGTCTCTCATCACAAAATTGCACCGTTTCCCTCCAATGAATTTTGCAACAATAGAATTATATCTTTCTGCTAAATTATTATTTACATTGTAAAGTAAGCTGTCCACCCTAACAGCATTTTTCAACTCATCCCATAAGCCACACAACTGCAAATCTTCAATATAATTTGTGTCATTTTCTTTTCTGGTACATTGAAACTGCCTAGTAGAACAATGTTCATGGTTTCCAAAAACATGATTGAGTAAATTGTGGAAATCTAAAATCATTTCCCGTTTCACTTCACTGTGCTTATTTGACGTAGAGAATTCTGTGGATCTTTTTTTAATTATACAATATAAAGAAATTCTCAATCGTTCCAAATTTTTTTCCACAATTTTGCGCATGGTTACAGGTACAACTCCTATGTTGTTGATTCTGGTCTTGCTCAATTCTTTTATTCTATTGTTAAAATTTCTGCATATATGGTTGCTGCACTCAATTTTTTTTATAAGCGAATCTAGCCCATACGGCCTAATAGTATTCAGCTTATCAAAGACACTACTATCTCCATCGCCTACAAACACATTCAAATATTACGGCCACTTACAAAAATAATACTTCTACGAGTATATGTATCAACTATAACGGTCATAAGCAATGTCCCGGCATAGTGTAGACAAGCAACACCCCACTTCTCCGATGCTATCCGAAAATGTTTGTATGGAGAAGGGGTGCAGTCAATAAGGTATTCAGTAATGTGTAAACGTAGCGTGCTAAGGAGAACTGGAAAAACATGTTTTTATTGTGGTTGCTTACACGTATGCCAGGACATTTCCACGACAACTTACCAATCATCTATGCATACTTTACTCCATGCATAGCAATACTTTGTTTGAATCCCTCGGCGACTATATCTGTCTCCATTGCATTTGCACTTCCTGACCAGTTCTTGTAGCAGGTATGCTCAGGAATATCTTTTTTCATATTATCATGTTTAGTGCAAATAAGACAAAATGTGTTTCTTACGCTAAGAAAAAGAATTTTTTGAGAGTGAAATCCCACTATACAAGCCTAAAAATTCGTTGTGTCAGCGAATCACATTTAAATTGTATTTGTTTTCACACTTACAACACCTGATAATGAGCTGTAGTTACATTTATAAGAACGCTTCGCCGAAGAGCCATCAACAAATACAGTGAGCAGTGGAATACCTTGGCTGTCAATACTACCTCTTTGAATAGCAAGATCTTTTTCTATTCGTACAGCCTCTTCCATTTCTTCTATAGCAACATCTCGTATATTATCATGGATATTTTTTTGTAGAGCAAAATAAGTAGCGGTTGACATAGTGGGCATATTCAGTAAAGCGCATTGCTCTTCCATCTGAGAAAAACTTTGACCCGTGCAGATATTTCCAAAAACCTGAACAATACCCTCAACATTACAAAATTAACATCTATGAAAGTACAAAGTTGATAATACCATGGCGTCATTTACAGACATAACTTCACTATTATTGTTTCTGTCTGATTCTATAGTTTCTTCTTTTTGGCACATTGAACACTTGAAAAGCAAAGAAGTGTTGAATCCTTTGCGAATCTCCTTGACAAAGGTCATGTTTGTTGAAGAGCAACCAAACTTGTCATGATCTCCAAAGTGTTTCAGTTGCTCTACCAAGTACTTTACATCAAAGTGGCGCCTACCTTCTAGAGGAACTGTTTCTATCGGTTGTTCACTTTCACTAAAAATTCAGTTTTCTTATACTTATAGAAGTGCCAATTACTTACACTGTGTATTCTAGATATTCAGAATACGACTGTGTCTCAGAAACACTGCCATTATCATGGCTTGAGTAGTGCTCATCATCAAAAGTAGTCATTTTAGTACCAGTACAGCTAAAAATAAATTTGGACTAATAGGTAGATACATACATAGGTATATTTTGTTTTAATAAGGGAGTACTGTGTGGCATCGAGAGGTTACTATTTCAAAATCTTTGGAGAGACTGTTTATTGTTAGAAGAAAGGCAAAATAGGAGTGCTTTTGTGAACGACTTTTGGGGAGAAGCTTTCCATTGGGAAATCCACTGTGTACGTAGGTACAACCTAGCTATCTAACTCGAGTAACTTGTAAGAAATAGATACCTACCTTGGAAGGCTATGAACTGAATTTATATTTGCAGTAATACTTTCTGTTTCCGGCATACAATCACCTATAATTGTTCTTTGTTCGACAAAGGTTTCTCTAAAAGTTTATTATATTTTATAGGTAAATACAGCATATATCGATATTATAAATAATGTTCGTTGTTTTTCAATTACATACCTGGATGTACCAGCAGATGAGGTTTCTATATTTTTGTTTTCATGAGCGGTCATTCTGAAATAGTCTAAGTATAGGCACATAATAAAAACAGAAATATTATATATATATATATATATATATATATATCACAAAAAAAACTAAACAGTAATTAAAAATGTCTTTGTCTAAATTATTAAAATTGTCACCTACATCAAATTATTATCCTGGAAGAATATTGAAACACGTATTCACGGCACTCACTAAACACAAATAGTATTTGTTTATTTAGAAGTAACAATGGAAAGTGGAAACACCAATGAATAAATTCGAAGAAGCTCGCACCATCGGATGCGGTCGCGGCGCCGGCCTGGATGCGGTAGTAGTGGTGTATTCCCCTCCGTAGTCTGGGCTGCAAAACTTCGAGATTTAATGCGACGATCCATCTTCTTAGAAAGATTACTCAGCCGCGGAATTTTTCCGAACAATAAGTTTATTTCTTTTTAATTGCCAAAGGTTATCTTTGAAGCTATGCCAAAATATAATTTTCGATTTCTTATTATTACTTGAATTACAGCATGTTAAAATTGCTCAATTTAAAGAAGTTTGCGATTTTTTGTAAAACTCCCCTGAAGGCGATCACGTAAAAGGAGCCTTTATAGCTCTACAGTACCTTTCCCTTCATGTGTAGAAAAAAAATCAAGTTGATATATCTATAAATAAAGGACGAATTTGTCGAAGTATGAGATACTGTTTTCGACATTCACATGCGGCTAAAATCTCGCCTTAAGCATGGGTATGGTTTTAGTATTGCCTCCTTACCATTGTTGTTGAAATCACATGGGGTTTTTGTAAAAATTATTACAATAACCAAATAAGGGTGTACTATAGTCGGCAGCCCCTGCATAAATTTCAAGATACAGTGAGTGTTTTTTTGCTAATCGGGCAAAGATTGATGTGCCTTCGACTAGTCACAAAATCGGTTAAGACCTCAGTGTTCACCTAATTAGATTCATGTGAAACCGACAAGCTGCTGGCAAAAACCGTTTCGTGTTTTTAAAAGCTGCTGCTGAACTGTATCGACCAAGTATTGATGTGCCTTTGACTAGTCACTGAATAAGTTAACTTGGGTTAGGTTAGTTGGTTTAATCAAAGCAATTTTATTGCTCTTTGGTTTAATTAAATGTTGGTGTTAAATAAATTTTACGCAAATTTGCCGTTATGTGTGTTCTTTGGTGAAATTTATGCAGGGGCTGCCGACTATAGTAGCCCCCCAAATAAGTTCTCAACCTCCATTGAAAAAGAGGGTTCAGATATTATGGTTTAAGACTATCCAAATGTTCTGCAATGTGCCAAAATTTTTATGTCCGCACACAGAAAAGATTATAGGGAGAAAAATGGGAAATTTTTCAATTGAATGTTAGTTATAGCACTTGGATAATCCAATTCAGATAGTAATATGGATTCAGATTCTTCTGGTAATATAATGCAGCAGTTGGAATAAGACCCCACTGTTTGGCATTAAAATTTTAGTAAAAATAATCATTTATTTCCAACAAGTAGGTGCCCAATTACAGAAAACAAAGGCAATGCAATTGTTCAGTTTAAACTAGTAATTTTAATTATATAACAAAAATTTCAAAACGAAAAATATATTAATGTATTATAATATTGATCAAAAATATATTACATATAGTTTTACATGAGTAAAAACAAGAAATAACCCTTTTTTGGTCATAAAAGATATCAAGTATAAGATTAAACAAGCTACACAGAAACTTTAATGGTGATTTGGTCATAATATTAGTTTGTGGTGATCTAAATAAAAAGAATGCATATGTCAAATCTCAGAACGGCAATTTAACCTGGCTAAGCATATTACTGCAATCAATTTTCTTATTAAGCAGAGAAAAGATAAAGAGTGGCCATTACGTTTTAGTTGAAGAGATTCAATATTGAATTGTTGCAACAAAAGGTTATTGTCAAAACCTTGTACTGGATAAACATAAAAACATCGGAGATGCATATATTTAAGCATTTTCTGCCGAATACCTTCTAAACATGCTGATGAATTTTGATAAACCAGAGACCAAATATATTATATTCAAACTGTTTTAAGAAAGGAAAGTTGAGTATCATAGAGTATGGCTAAATCTTTGAATGTTACTCATCTCTCAAGAGCTACGTTATAAATCCATAGTATAAGCTACATTTGGAAAAATTTAGATTTAAATTGTTTAGTGAACACCATTTGGAAACAGAGCTTAAATAGTTTTAAAAATTGCAACAATTCTCACGTTTGTCAGTTTCCATGTAAATTTTTAGGCCATCTGTAAACGAAAGATGACACTCAATGTTTGTGAATAAGTTAAGATAAAATAACAAAAGACCTATATTGGACCCTTGAGGGACCCCTGAACTAGCAATAAATTGTTTTGAAATGAAGCCCCCATATTTAACAAATAATCGTATATTGGTTATATAAGAATATATCAATTCTATTAGTGTGGAAGGAAATCCAAATACATTAAAATTAACCAATAGTGTTTTATGATCTATTTGATCAGTTGAGCATTTGGACATAAAACTATGTTGGAGATACCTGATCTTGACATTTTTTTGTAAATAAAATTATATATACCTAATAATTTCTAACAATTTACCAAAGTTTCATATGATAGAAATAAGTCTATAATTATTGTCGTGTACGGTATCATCTTTGTGATTAGGGCAAATTTTAGTAACTTTCCACATGTAGGGGTGAGAATTAGTCCATATGATCAAATTAAATACTAGTGCAAGAGGCTTATTATTTTTTTTTTTATGATTGTGGACCTGAACAGGCTAAATTAGGCCTATCGTGAACAGCTACCTTAAATTTTCTCATTTCATATGTGAGAGGAAAACAGGAACTAGGGAGATCATTCCAGAGTTTAGAAGCCGTGTAGAAAAATGTGGATTGCGCCCGTTTGGTACGACAAGTGGAGATTTGTACTGCATACTGATGATGTGAATGAGCGAACCGAGTGTTTCTCGCAAAGATAGCCGGAGATGGTATCAAAGAATGTAATTCAGCAGCACAATAGCCGTTGTAATAACGATAATACAAAGAAAGAACTGAAACCATCCTTCTATGCTCAAGGGACTGTATGTGAGAAGTTAAGGACGGGTCATTTATAAGCCTAATCGCTCTCTTTTGAATACGATCAACGATATCGAGAGCGTATTGGGGAAGAAAAGATGTAAATTCAATCTTTAACTAAAAAACTCCAGAAATTTTTTCTTTGTTTGCTAACATAACATGAGCTTCTTGCGGGGTAGGAAAAACAATCGCTCCCTCTCGTTTATTTTTCATTTTTTCTTTAAGCTTTTCTACCTCTGCATTCCTCCCGAGCTTCCGCAAGACATTGTCTCTGACATGTCCTTTTATTTTTAAAACTCCTTTATTTTTTTCTTTTATCATACATTACACACTCATTCTTTATCTTATCTCTTCTCGTTTTACCACATGCGCTTCTCAGGAATCTCATACCCACGGCATTTATTTTTCTTTCGTATGTTTTTTGACATACCCATGTCTCATTTCCACACAGTACCGACGTGACAAACACGGCATTATAGATTGCTCGTTTCGCAGATAGGCTCGTGCTTTCTTTTCTCATTATCATCCAAATACTTCCAACCATATTTCCTTTCAGCATTGACCCTTCGCCCAATCTCGCCATCCATTGTACCATCTGCAATAAATATTCTACCCAGATATACCAACTCGTCCACTTGTTCCATATTTTCATTTTGCAGAGTAAATACTCTACTTTCCTTTTCATCCTCCCGATTGAACACCACAATCCTAGTTTTGTTCACGTTTACCTTTAGGTCCATTCTCTCACAGACTAAATCAAACTTCCTCAGAGCAGTTTGTAGCTCATCCGCATTGTCACTTAATGAGACTGTGTCATGTGCATACACCAGAACTCGTACATTTACGTCACCAACCATTACACCATTTGTATCGGTACATGTTTGCCTAACATATTTATCCATGTATACATTGAACAACCACGGTGACATCACACAGTCTTGTTGCACTCCTTGCTCAATATTAAAGTATTCAGTCATACCTCCTCTCACCCTAACACATGCCCGGCTACCGTTATATACTGTCCTTATTCCGTTTAATAAAACTTTACTTGCGCCTTATCTATTTAATATTTCCCAAAGCTTCTCCCTATTCACTCTGTCATATGCTTTCTTCAGATCTATAAAGGCAAAGTACAGCCTCCTTTTTACACTTTTCGATCAGCTGCTGGGAAGCAACACATCCTCTCCCTGGCATGAAGCCACCCTGCACAATCCAAATCTTAGTTTGTGTAGTTTCTAGTACTCTATCAATCAGTACTCTTCCAAATACTTTACCAGGTACACTTAGCAAACTTATTCCTCTGTAGTTCTTGCAATCACTCTTGTTCCTCTTACCTTTATAGAGTGGTATAATGATCCCGTTCTTCCAATCACTCGGCACTTCCAAACTCAAGGCATACATTAAATAATTCACACAATTTTCTTACAAGTTTTGCACCTCCATACTTCAGCATTTCAGCAGTGATTTCATCTACGCCTGCTCCTTTAACGGTTTTCAACTTTGCTACCGTTTTCTATACCACATCCCAGTTTCGTTCATCATTCCTTTTACATTGTCCTTATTTAATCCTTCAGTCTTTTCTTTGCTGCTGAAATTATATTGTCCTCAGTTATTGGAGGGAGAGAGATATTATTCACGGAATTATATAAGCTATGCTCGGCCATGTTTGACAAATTTCCATCAAATTGAACATATACGGTCGCAAAGCACTAGAAAATTCATCCACTATTTGTTGGGGATTATTACACTTGTTAGCTCGAAAATACATTGTTTTGGAAATACTAGACGATCGCTTTTTACTGTTAACAAATGACCAAAGCTTGTTGGGTTCAGTATAAATAGATTTTCCAACATGATCAACATACCTACCTTAAACAATCTTAACTTAAATTTTAATAAATGCTCTTAATCGTTTATATTCAGGGATAATATAACTAGTACTACGCTTATTATCGGTGATAACACGAGTTAAAGCCCATGAAAATAGAACGAATACCAATAAGCGTTCATTTTTTCTTATGCAGTAACTGGACGCCATATTACGCCTTTAAAACAAAATTTTGCGCCCGTATAGGAAAGAAGTGATTATAAAATTTTATTGATACGGCTAACTTCATGGATTTCTGCATAAATCAATTTCAATCATTTGTTGCGCGATAATTACGTATACTCCTTTGCGCCGTTAAAATTAAATGTTGCGCCCCTACAGGAAACAAGTTAGCCCAGTTGGAGAAGTTCTGTAGGATTTTGGATATGATGCGTGAGGCCGTTTCGCTGTTCCGATTAACCGCCCAGAAGGCGGTGTCATCCGCAAACTGCGCTACGACTACTCCGGGTTGAGTGACTTCGGGTATATCGGATGCAAAGATAGTGTAGAGGATCGGGGCTAAGGCAGAACCTTGCGGTACGCCTGCTGTAGGTTCGAAAGGATCTGAGGTTTTCCCTGCTTTGAGTAGGAATTTGGAGAAGGGGTCGGGAATGTTTAGGTCTCGGATCTTGTGCAGGAGACCGGCGTGCCAGGCCCTGTCAAATGCTTGCTTAATGTCCAAAAACACGAAATCCGAATTGGCTGTTAGGAAGAAGGTCGTTGAATTCGAGGTGGCTCCTGAGTCGCTTGGCTAGAATCTGCTCAAAGCATTTTCCGAGGCAACTCAGGAGGGAAATGGGTCGATAGGAGGAGGGTGAGGTTAGGTCAGCGTGGGGTTTTGGTATCATGACGGTGGAGGCCGATTTCCAGTCCGTCGGAAAATAGGAGAGGGTTAAGCATTTATTTATATATATATATATATATATATATATATATATATATATATATATATATATATATATATATATATATATATATATATATATATATATATATCGGATAGTAGACGGAGGGCTGGGTCGGGTAGGTGCCGGAGGATCTTCCTATTTAGGCCGTCATGACCTGGGGCTGAGTTTTTTCCTTTTTTAAAATACGTGTGGACCTGGTCGGGCGTGATGGGGTATAAAAGGGACTCTCGTTATCGAGTTGGGGTTCAGGAATGTTAAGGTTGCGGAACTCTTCAAGGCGACCCTCGAGGAGTGCCTTGACCTGGTTGTCGAACTGGGGATCATCTGGGGATTGGAAAATGGTTTGAAGGTGGTGACCAAAGAAATCGGCCTTTCCTTGGTCAGAGGAGATTAGGTTGCCTTGAAGGGTGGTAAGGTGTTTACTTTTCTTCTGGTCAGTCTATGGAACTGTTGCCAGAAGAGTTTGCCATTTCTATAATCTAGTTGGGAGGTGGCTTTAGACCAGGAGTCTTTGGTGTGTTTGTTGACTTCTCGCCTGATTAGCAGGCGAGTTATCTAGATCGCAAGAATTGACGGTAAGTTCGTCTTTTCTCTTTGATCCAGTTCACAATGTATTGTGGGAGCGGTTTGCGGGAAATGGCAATGTTTTTTAATGGTATAGAGGTATCGACCGCTTTTGCAATTACCGAAGTTAGGTCTCTAATGGCTCTCTCGAGATCTTGGGTCGTTTGAAGATTGGGTGTGGGAAGGTTATTGGAGATGTGATCAGAGAACACATTCCAGTCGGCTTTCGAAAAATCTTTAATGACTGTATTGAGGTGTGGGAGGAGCTGGACAAAATGAAGTTTTGACCAGTAGGGGTATGTGATCGTGTTGCCTAGAAAGCATTCACGATCGAAATAGTGAGCTATTGGTTTGGAAACTATGATGTGGTCTACTATTGAGGCACCTAAATGATCAAAGTATGTGGGCTGTTTGTTGACGATTCGCAAGAGCGGCAACTGCAACAGGGTAGAAGTTAGCCTATTACCGTTAGTTGCGGTGTCACCAAATTGGGTAAGGTGGGCAAAGAAATCACCTAGGATTATGGCATTTGGAAGGCTTGAGGCGTAAATTTAAAGGTCATCTGAGAGGGTGGCCAGGCGGGTTGTAGTAGGAAATAAATATTATAGGAGTGGGAAAGTGCACTGTCGCAGCAACGCGTTCGAGATGCTGCAGGTGTGCTGGAAGTTGCATGGGAGTGGATGGGAAGCAATTTTTAACTAAGAGGGCGGTTCCATGTTGGCTATTTTTTGAATAGGTGTGAAAGGTGTTGAAATTAAGGGTGCATCTTGGTGTGAGTTTGGTTTCAGTTATCGAAAGGGTATGGATATTATGAGAGTGTAAGAAGTGTTTGATTAAGGGGCGTTTCCGACTCACGCTCCTGGCATTAATGGTCTTTGCTAGGATATCCATTGGGAAGGAGTTAAGGATTGGGTTGGCGGATAACGGCGACCTTCATCCGCGTACCGGATACGCAGGTGCTGATCCTCCGTGGAAGAAGTTGCGGGATAGCGAGTCTAAGACTCGGATAACCCTATCTCGCTGGTGGGGGAACATCTGGGTCAAGGAGTGGGTAAGGACTTGTAAGAAGTCTTTCATGGAAAGGGATTCGGTGTCGGGAGGTGGTTTTAGGTGGGCCGTGTCTTCGGAGTTGGACTCTTCAGACAGGATAGGGTCGAGGGGTGCCATCTTCGACGGGGAACTGGGAGGTTTACCTGTAGAAGAATCTAAATTCAATTTTTTCTACCTGCGCAGGCGATTAGACCCGACCGTGTGTGTGTCACGCCCGGCAAACCTGTACAGGTATAAGGTTAGTTGTGGCTAGTTCCTTGAGCACAGAGCATGTTGTTTTTGTATTTAGTCTGTGTGTAGTGCTAGTGACAGCATTGCCAGCTTTATCCGAAAAAAGGTATTAATCAAAATTTGAAAAAGGTACTGAAATAGTAAAAAAAGTACTAAACTTTGTTTTAAATATTTTATATTGAATATAAACAACACAAATATGGTATATGTTAATCATAACTTACTTTCTTAATTATTAAATTTAACGAAGGTGACCAATGGTAACAACTTGTATGACACAATTCCTTACCTAACAACAAAGAATTACATGTGACAGGTAACAGTTTGTTGCGATTCTTTGTTTTAATATTATTTAAAGTTGAAAATATGCGCTCTGCACATGCACTGCTATGTGGAAGCGCCATTATGTCAAACACAAAATTACATATGTTTTCAAAGCAGTTATCTTGTAAAGCGTTTTTATACTTGAATACTGAAAACCAAAATTCTTCAAAATGAAGAGATGTTAATTTTCTCTTTAACTCATTCGGTAAGTTGCTTAATTCGCGATATTCGTTATTAATTTCTTCAATGTTTTTTGCAAAATTTGGAAACCTTTGTATTAAATCTGTGATATCTGTCATATCACCAGACAAAACAATGTTAGGACTTAAGAGACTGAAAGCTTTATAAGAGTTTATATTGTGAAACCTTCTTTTCAATTGCCCAAATAATTCAATATAATATGACAAACAATTTAACTTAAATGTATGGACATCAGCGTACTTTAACTTTAGTTTCACACAATCCCGTTTTTCTGCTTGAAACTGTAAATTTAGGTTGTTGATCATATGTAAGATGTAACATAAAAATGATAGATACAATTTATATGTATTATCATTGAGGCAATTGAAAATCAAACCAGCGGTTGCTAAATTATCTTCGACAACAGCAGCATTGAAGAATAGTTGTAGAGCTGGCTATTGTTCCAAAGTACGTCGTACAACCGCCTGAAAAAGAATGATTAGAATAGTTTTATAATAGAATAAAAGCAACTCACTTCTAATGACAACCACCTGGTTTGGCTGGGTTTCAATAATTTATGTGGTTTAATACATACAAACTCTTGAAATTTTTTGTATTCTTGCAGACGTTTACTACTACAATTCAAGTAGTTGTAAATGTTACATAAAAAATATTCAATTTCATTTGGCAACTTCTTTGCTGCAGCACTTGCACATAAATGTAATGAGGGACATATACAACCAATTGCAAAGGTTCTCATTTAATTGTTTTAAACGTGCTTGTACTCCATTATACTTTCCCATCATAACGGCTGCATTATCAGCTGCAAATCCAATAAGGTTTTGAATAGGAATTGACATTTTCTCCAGAATGTCTAATATTTTATTTACAATACCATCTGCAGATAAGTCCTGAACTACAACCAATGAAAGCAGTCTATCTCTAACACTTTCATTAGGTATATCTGTATACCTTGTAACAACTGCTAAGCATTTCTGGATGGAGATATCAGTAGTTTCATCTACAATTAGTGAAAATTTTCTCCCCTGTAATATTTCAGATAATGTTCTTTCACTTTCCTCCTGGAAGTTTTTTAGTAAGCATGTGGTTTTTGTTCTTGAACAGTTGATACCTTTTATTATATCAGAATCTGGTACTGCAGACTTTAAAAGTTTTGGAAGGTGATCCGTTAATACCATAGGTAAATTAAGTTCGACCAAAAGCATACATAACTTCAATTCGCATTCTTTTATTTTACGTGATAAGACTTTCTTTTCGTCACTTTTCAATTGATATTGTTTGATGTCTACTGTATTTTTAGTTGATTTTACTAATCGTATATGCTTTGTTCGATTGTCATGCCTTGACATATGTGAAATACCTCCACTTACAACAATATGGCAATACTTACAATAACTTCGTCCATCCTTTGATATTAGCCAATCAAAACGGGTTGTCCAAGAACTACAACATTTTTGTACATACTTCTTTCTTCGTATTCTTTTTTAGATTTCTACACATTACAATTTAACGAATACATTTTGATTGACAAAATAAATGTAAATACTTCGTTTACTTCTGAGTCTAAAAGCTCTGGCTCTGAGGCTGAAATGCTTACTTCGTCTTCCTCGTTAATAATGTTAAAGGAAGTCGAAGTCTCAGGTGATGACAAATTTGTATTTGCAGATGTGCTCTTAAGAAAACTAGAAAAAGGGAGTTTATATTATTACAGATTACATTTGTATTATGAAAACAATATCTTGAAATCATTAATTGTTTTGCCATTCTAATTTTTTGTAGATTTATCTAAATCCAAACAAAGCAACCAATTTTTAGGTTAAGTTGTGACTAAGTTAACGCAAGCGTAAGTTTTAAAGATGACCATGTATCCGTTGGTAGCTGGTGGCTGGTGGTTTTTTCAGAATTAAAACAAAATCGAATCGAAAATTTCTGATTATCAAAAAGTACTGATTTAAAAAAAGGGGTACTGAAGTACTAATTTTGAACAAAAAGTACTGAAATCATTACCAAAGTACTGGCACTGGCAACACTGGCTAGTGACTTTTTTAATCATCATGACAAGCCGAAAAAGGAACCAAGTCATAGAAGAGTTTATAGAAATATATAGATGGAACCTTGTCTGTGGTGTGTGAAAAGCAAAGAGTACCACGACCGGAAAAGAGAGATGCAGCCTATGAAAAGCTTGTCATTAAATTAAAGGAGTTAGAACCCCATGCTACAGAGAAATCTGTAGCATCTGTAATTTAAGAAGTAATGTGCGTAAAGAGAAAAAGAAACGCCAAGTGTCAATGAAATCCGGTTCTTCCACAGATAACATCTACAAAATCAAAATTGTGGTACATAGATTTGTTTGATTATTTTGCGATCAAGACACTCCTGCTGCGTCTGAATCAAACTTGGATGACGAGAATGAAATTGTGATCAATGAAGTAAGTACCCCATTAGTTACAATAATCATATAATCTAATTAAACTGAATTTTGTATTTACAAATTGAAGGTTTTCATTTTGTTTTCATTAATTAATACAAAATGTTTTTAACTGTATGAATAATTAACTTCGGCGGATTTCTTCTTTTAGTCTATTTTTTGTTTCAAAGAACCCGATTGTCTTGCCATTGTGTTCATTCATGAAGTAGGAAGTGAACTCATTCCTAACGATTTTAGCAGCAAGAGCTACGTTCCCTTGGTTCAGACGTTGCAATGCGATCATACTTGATTCTAAGGTATCCAAACCTCCAAATACAGTGGTTCCATCGGAGTTCTCCTGATAAGTACTGTTTAGAGGAGCGTAGAAGGTTGGATGTTGTTCCATCAAAAAATTGTGCAGGGCACATGTTGCCTTCACCACTTTTATTATGTTCTCTGGTTCCAAATTTATTTGAGTATGGAATATGCGAAATCTGGCAGCAAGTATTCCAAAAGCTATTTTCGTGTCTTGCTCTTGAAATGCGGTAGTTGTAAATTTCTTTACTAGCTGAATCTAATTGCGCTTGTCGGAAAGGCTTCATAATATTAATTGTAAGAGGAAACGTGTCATCAGCGACAAAAACGAAAGGGACATTTTTGAAAATTGTTGTAAGTTTGAGCTCATTACTCTCTAACTTTTCATGAAATGTAGTAGGGGAAGATGGGGTACAGTGTTACGTAAAAATTATTTCAGCATATAGTTCCTTCAATTTTCAATTTGGAATAACGATTCTATTTTTCACATGGTCCTTGAAGTTTGGCAACTTATATGTTATGATTTCGTTGCTGTAAATATATCCATTTTATTATAAAAATCAATCATCTGTAATGATGTCAAATGTAACACTGCACCCCTCTAGTGGGGTATTCTGTTACACATATTGGGGAACAGTGTGACTTTTTCAATAAATCAAGATTAAAGTTCTTTTAATGCTTTACTTAATTAGAGTACTGGTTATAAATAAAAAACTAAATAAAATCAACATGTTAAATTGAGTCAAAATTAAAAAAATGAACACAAAAATTATTTCAGTTCATTGTAGTACATGTGCAAATCGTTTATTAGAATATAGTCGTCAATGACAATTTCGTCAAAATTGACATCTAATTCTTCTTCGCTCGTAGATCCAACACAGTCTACCACTGACACTGAATCATTCTCTGATTCTGAGCTAGTGTCCTGTTTAATTCTTTTTTCTAATTTCTGCTTTCCTTTTTGTTTAAACACTTTTCGTTTGACCGTTTGTTTGTTCATTATATCCGCAATAATTTGATCCTTGATGGGAGTTTCTGTAAGAATCAAACTTTTCCTCTATCTTTTTCTCTGAACTTTCTGTTTTCTTGGAGAAGCCTTCGGAAACGGTCTACATTCGACTGGTGTAATCAGTTTTTTTTACAGGCGCAGCGGGTGCATCTACGACATTAGTATTTCTTGTTTCTTGTGGTGATCCTTCGGGAGTTTTATGTGTAGGTGAATTTTGTGGAGTTAAATCTCTTGTCGAACATACTGAATTCACCTGCTCTGACGATGCTTGTGATGTTGAAGGCCCCGGTGAAGGTTGCCTATCTGTCACTGCAGACGATAGGAAATCATCATCACTAAAAATATCCTTATTTAAAGGCCAAATTCCAGTCGACTTGAAACCATTGATTATATTGCTCGGCGTAAAAGCATTTAGATACGCTGTTCCAAGTAGACCGGCTATTTCATAAATAGTGATTATTTTGCCTGGGTGTATGACCATCCAATCGTTACAAGCCTTATTAAAATTAATTTTAAGCGATTTGTAAACAGTCTTATCCAATGGTTGCAGTTTCCCACTTGTATGTGGAGGTAGTGCCAGGAGCAATATTCCATTATTCTTGCAAAACTCAATTGAGCCTATTGAAATGTGTGACTCATGGTTATCGAAAATGAGCAGAACTGGTTCCTCAGGTGTACTTTTTACGAGTTTATGAAAATGCTTCAATATCTCACTGTTTACCCATCCACTTTTTGCAGCACCACCAGCAACTCCAGGAGGGCCTCCTGTTAGCATACGATTTTTAAAATATACTCTGGGAAAAATTAGGTATGGTGGAATTTCCCAAAGCATTTATGAAACAATACGCTGTCACAAGCACACCTCTCTCACCCGATGTTACCTGACCGATTTGTTTAAGTCCTTTTTGTCCAACAATATTTGGTGGATTATGGACAGTTGTTAACGCAGTCTCATCAAGTTTGTAAATTTTTTGAGGAAGAGGACCCTGGGGAAATTTGGTATAAGCCCTCGTTAAATTAGTGAAAAATTCATTGACGGTTGTACGATTGAAGTCCGTCCGATGCTCACCTACGCTTGCGAAGCATGGGCCTACGCCGCACCAAGCACGGTAAAACAACTACAAGTAATGCAAAACAAATGTTTCAGAATCATCACAGATGCACCATAGTGCGCAGCTCCACAGGGACCTCAAGATGCCGACCCTCACGGACTTCATGAAAACCGCCGCAGCCAACCAGGAGAAGGTACTAGCGGCCCACCCGAATCCAGCCATCGCGGGATTATAGGACTACGATACCAGCAACACCAGGAGGCACAAGAGGCCGAAGATAGTGTTGTGTTGAGTTAAAATGAACAATCAAATGCCAGGTAGTTACACATTCCTTTTATTGTTACATATCTTAAGTTAGTTTAATTTAGGTAGGAATGAAATGACATGTATATACTATGACTGAATAAAGCAAGGTCCGACGAAGGTATAATGGGCAATGGTGCCCGACAAACCGTAGTCTCGCCGATTAAAATGAATGAATGACGATTGAAGCTCGTTGCGCGCCCTAAACTCGTGGCTTCTGGCTTCTTTATTGACAAAGTTAAATGTCGCTTCATAAAGCCGCTTAGCCAATCAATACCAGCTTCTTTATTTTTATCCCAGTTAGCTGGATATTTTAAATTATTTTTATTCGCAAGTTCATAGGCTAAAGACATCACGTTTTTTCTAGTCAGACCATGATGCATACGACAGGCGGTAAGCAGATAATTTCTCAGTTGTTCTTCCAGTTCTTTTGAGAATACCTTATTTATTTCATAATTGGGTGTAAATCGAGAGTTAGAACGGTCTTCGTCAGAAGAAATCTTAAATTTATCAACATATCGCTTTAAGGTCATATGCACTAAACCTTCATTTCGTGCGGCTTCCATAATAGATATACCGTTGTTTACTACTTTCAGTACAGCTCTCTTCATAGTGGCCTCATCGAAATTAGCAATCTTTCTCGTTTCTTTTCTATTCCGAACCATTTCTGTAACAAAATAGTTAATTTAATATTTTTTCAATAAGCGGTTCACAGTGTTACATGTAACACTGTTTCCCACGTAACAGTGTAACAATGTGCCCCAGTTGACTCTTGTTGAAAAAAAAAACATTTTGTAAGAAAACAAAAATATTTTAGGTTATGTTAGACATGGCATGCTTATCCTCCAAACCAGGAAATACTTACTTTCAGCAGTATAAACACTTCACAACGAATATGTACGATGGAAGGTTAGACTGTTAATAGCGAGTGGCTAATATCCCAGCGCCGTGAAGTATCATGTAATTATATAGTGCCGGCTGTAACATTGTACCCCGTGTCACACTGTACCCCATCTTCCCCTATTCTGAAGAACATTTAACAACCCTTTTTTGTGTTGTATTAAATATACCTTAATTTAAGGTCTTTCATTCATTTAGTAGTATTATAAGAAAATTTTAATTATTGAAATGTAGGTATGAGGTAGGCAACTTAAATTACATATCTTCATAGTGCATACTTTCGTAAAGATTTATATTCCCACTTTAAATTTTCTCCTGCTCAAATACGTTTACGCAATAGGTCATCGTGACGTAGTTCCTTACGCAAATCCTTGGGCGCACGACCTCGTGATCTAACTTCTTAAGCCTCCATTTTTTCACTTCCTGGTGAACTATAAGAGAAGCATAAAGTTTTTTTGGGTTTTCCCTAAATTTATGTGAAAGTGCCATACATTTTATGGTAAGATATCTTTTTACTCGTTATACAAAAAATTAAAACATTTGCTCTTTTCAGGCATTTTTTTTACCACTTTTTTACTGCAGTTATAATGTAATTACATTTTAAGTACGCAGTTAATTTTACTGTAGCGTACGCATTTAATTTTATGATTGCAAATTTTATTGGAAAATTTCAAAGAATGCATTAAACAGTTTATTCAATTTAAAGAAGAAAATTTTTAAGAGATATAATTCCTGTTTTGGGTGTGGCTGATAACAAAAGCATTGTTATTGCGCAATTACACAAGGATTACATCATCTTGGTATGCATTTCCGCATCACATGTTTTATAATACCAGGGATCCTCAAGAAGTTTTGTATATATTGTACAGGTATAATGTTTAATGATTTTTTAGTATTTTAAGGTTTTTACAATTAGTTTTTAAGATATATTTAATTTAATCATCTCTCATCTTCTGTCAATAAACATAATTGTATATTGATATCTTTTACATTTTGATAAATTTTATTGTTAACTAACTTGGTTTAGTTGTTCCGAGATAAGTAAAAATGACTTGGTGCCCAAGATCATTTTATTAATTTTACATTTCATTTTTATTATTTATGTTAAGTGAAAATAACAGCAGATTTAGTGGTAATCAAGCAAATCAAAATTATTCAACCTCCCCTATTTAATCTTCTGACTTGAGTCAAAGGCATTATTGTGATGAATGGTGGTATCTCCAGTCAGTTTGACGATTAGTGTGTTTAGGAGAACTTATTTCTTTATTCATTATTACTTACATTTATTTAATATTAAATTTATTACACCATTTACACCACCCTATTTATTACAAACACCCTCGTCAGAAATACGTCCATTAGTACCAAAATACACTAAAAGAAACCGATAGTTAACATCTTCCGTCTGTCTTCAAATTATTTAGCAATAACTTCCCATTTTTCAGTGGAATCAGGATGCTGAAACAAAATCAAATTAATATTTTTTACAGTATGGATGTATAGATATGATGATTACAGTAAGTTTTATTAATTGTGATTTATAAATAAAATAAAAATAAAATTTAAAATCACATCAAAACAACGCTTGTTGATCTGAACAATAAAACCAGGGTAAATGACTTTTTAGGGTTTAATAATATATTTGCTTTAGGAGAAAATCGATGATCCTGCCTCACAAACATCCAGTAATGAAGAACACTCCGTGAAAAACGGGAATTCTCCAAATCAAGCAAGGCAACACGACCTAATTTGGCAAAGAAAAGGAAAACTGAGGAATTCCCTAATGATGTCCTGGTGTCAGTAAGAGATCATTTTAGAAAGCCTTCGCTCCAAGATCACACGTATGATCTAATGGGAAAATCTTTTGTAATGAGAATTAGGTCATTGGAAAAACGCCAGCGTTTGATCGTAGTAAAAAAAATTAACGACCTCCTGTTTGAAGCTGAAATGGGAATGCTTAATGTGCCAACCAGTTCAAACAGCTCCGAATATGCAACCAACTCCGGAACGAGAAGCACACCAAGTCCGTATGACCAATTTACCCAAAAAACAGCGACTACAGGATTCGTAACCAATGAAGAACCTTACACCATGGCTACCTACTTTTCCAAGTTTAATAATCTTTGATTTTGAGGGATATTTAGTTTAACTTTCTATCCTTGTGATTTACCAAAATACTTCCAGATTTTCAATTAATGTTTTTATTTCATTTATTATTCATTATTATGCTTCAGTTAAAAAATGGCCTTTGAACCGTAAAAATGGTTATTAAGAATAAAATTTATAAATACATTCAAAATTTTTAAAAAATTGTGTAATTATTATACATACCTGAAGATACACTTTTTTCAGCACATTGTAGATAGCTTCACATGTTTCAGGAATAATTCTTCCAAGAGATTGGGCTGATATTACTGTAGAATACTTGAGACATTCGTACGATCGACCCGTTGCAAGAAACCTCAAAGTAGCTGTCAGTCTTTCATGGGGAGAAATAGAAGTTCTCATAACTGTATTTTTCTTTTGAATTAGAGAAGTTACAAGTGATAATAGTTTTTGGTAGACTTCTTCATTCATCCACAAGTAATTACGGTAATCTTAACTCTTTTAAGAATCTTGTGTGATTATATTCATTTCTCTTTATAAGCCAGTTTTTACACCAGGTTTTGCGTTTTCGCTTCCTTTTACACTTCATGGCCACTAACAAACCGACTAAAGCGATCGCGTTGTCGTCTTCTTTGCTTGCCATCTCTCGACTGAGTAGAATTCTTCGGGTTTAACGTAGCTTGTGTGTGCTCTAGTCTGCACAGGTATACCTTTCCGGTTTACTTGTGCAGGTTTACCTGATCGGTGTACCGTAACATGTATGGCCGGCCTAAGTGCCACAAAATGTACGAATGCAATAAACACATAACGGTCTTTGAAATATTTGTTGTTCACTGTTTGTGGGTTTACAAAAACTTATGATAGATGTCGCCCACTCCGTGATTTTCACAGTGTGTACTGATAAAATGTGTGTACGGTGCGATTGTGAACATCTATTTGTGAATTTGTGAACAATCCTGAAATAACCATTTATGGTTACCATAACCAAACTTTTTTATATGCACGCAATTAATCCTAGACAATCTAGGCAATTAATAACATAAAGGCGTATGATTAAGAAATATAGTGTCATAAAAAAATCAACTACTTTAAACTGTTAAAGCACAGCAAACGATACAAACAAACCAACTTAAATTAATACTTTCTTCACAGCACTTTAGTCAAATATAATAAAAATGGTTATTGACAATCCCGAATTAGAAACAAAAGATTCAAGTGATAGTGATGCAAATGTGTCTGAAACAGATACTGAGAATGAGGAAGATAACCTAAAATCAAGTGAAGAAGAAAGTAGTAATGAGGATGAAGATGAGGACGAAATTTTGAAAAAAATTCGTGCTGAAAATGATAAACAGAGAGATCATCCACCACCAATTTTTTGTGAAAGTTTCATTACGGACATTTCATTTCATCCTGATCAAGATATTTTAGCAGTAGCAAATATCGAAGGAGACGTTATATTGTATCAGTACAGCAATGAAGAAAATATTGTATTACAAACTTTAGAATTACATACAGAAGCTTGTAGAGATATTGAATTTAACAAAGATGGAAAAATTTTATTTTCTGTTTCGAAAGATAAGAGTATTATGTTGAGTGACATGCCATCTGGAAAGCTTTTCAAATTTTACGATAATGCACATAAATCTCCTGCTTATTGTATAAGAAGCTTAGATGATAATTTGTTTGCTACAGGTTAGTTTGATTCTCTTAATTTAAGTTACATATTAACATTTTAGGAGATGATGATGGTGTTCTCAAGTTATGGGATATACGTCTTAACAGCGATAAGGCAATATTTTCTATAAAAAAAAATGAAGATTATATTAGCGATATTATTTCAAATGAATCGCTTCAGTATTTACTATACTCGTGTGGTGACGGTTGCCTCACAACAATTGATTTACGAAAACGGTACTTCTTCTGTTATGGAAAAACATATTTTATTCATATTTTTTTATAGGCAATTCTTTGTACAGTCAGAAGAACAAGATGAAGAATTAACATGTTTGGGTTTATTCCGTAGTGAAACAAAAGTGTTGGCTGGTTCATCAAAGGGAAAGTTATTTTTGTTTAATTGGAACGAATTTGGATTACATAGTGATTTGTTTCCTGCTGCAAAAATAGCAATCAATTGTATAATTCCAATAACAGAAAATATAGTAGTGGCAGCTTATGAAGATGGACATCTTAGAGCAACAAATTTATTTCCACATAAACATTTAGGTGTTGTAGGTCAACATGATTTATCTGTTGAAAATCTGGATATTTGTAATAATGGTAAATTTATTGCTTCATCAAGTCACAATAATGATATTAGATTTTGGAACATTGAATATTTTGAGGAATTTGAAGTTACACATAAAAACACTAATAAAGCTAAGCGAAAAGAGGAGTTTAATTTACCATCATCTAAGAGAACAAATACTGCTGATTTTTTTAGTGATTTGGGATGATCGTATTGTTTTAATAAATTGTTAAATAAATTCCATTCTTATTAATTATTACAAAAACTATGTTAACACTATCACAAATCTTAAAATTTTACATTAGCTGGCAAATAAAAACAGGTTCTAGCCATGGTGCTCATAGATATATCAAAATAGAACTATTTAAAGAACATAGATTATGACACATGTAAATGGAACAATTTTTCTAATAACTATTACAGACTTTAAATCATAATAGATACACAATCAATTTTTAGTTGAAATTACTAAATCCAGAATAATGTAACAAATCTTTTAACATAGATTGTTCCGTTGATCAGTTTCTGTATCTTGGGCGATAGTATTCTATTTTATTATACCTCCACTAGCGGATTTTGGTATTTTTAGTCATTATTAGATTAATTGGGGATCTATTATTATTACTGGAATGGTTTAGATTATGTTACAGACTGTCCATCATGGAATGCTGTGTATATGGGTTTGCATATCACTTGCTGATAGGAGCGGTGGTGGAAACTGTCAGTAGAGCAGAATGTTTCCCTCAGATAGGTGGACAGTCGATGGCTTAATCTAAAAGCGCTTGTCAGCTTTTTTTCGGAATTCCTCTAGCTAATGCTGTCATCTCCAGAGAACAGGTTTTTCTTGAGGTTCTTTTTCATATTTATAAAAGCTGTGTTGAGTTCTTTCTCTTCATAATCGGACATCTTCTATGGTTAATTTTGTGGTCCCTCCTCGCTAGCGTCAAATTCGTATGTCTACCACGGACGTGACCCTGGACAGTGGCAGTGGAAGAAATCTCATGTTCAGTGCTGTGGGTTCCTGAAGATCTTTCTGAAATCGGATTTAATTTCGTAGGAAAGGGGACACAGTTATTTTCCTAATGTTAGATTATATCAATACACAAGATCAACTTTATTCCATAAGTTGCAATAAAATTTTTACGGGAAACATAACAGCGCTTACATTAATTAGAGATATTTTATGACATTATAAATATGAAATTGATGTTTGTCATTTTAAAAGTGTTCGTTCGGTATAAAAAAATTGCCTTGTATTACAATTAAAATTAAGCTGTTTCTTTAAAGGAGTAAGTAATTAAATATTTCAATTAGTTCAACCGACTTAAATTTTAAAATACGGAAGTCGATTCATTGTATTAATTACTCGGTAAATCTTATTATAGCGGAAATTTAGGTCGCTACAATTTCATTGTTTAGAGGTTGTCTGTTTGCATATTTACCATAGGTATGTTTACATGTCTGGTGTTCGAGTGTTTACTTAGAACATATAAATATGCTATTAAAAATTATTATTAATTTTATTAAATACATAAATAGTTTACTCAAGTAGGATTTGAACTGATGTACTTTCTAGTGTAACCAATGAGTTTCAAGATCGATGCAAATTTGTGTTGTATGTAAACGATGTTAATTTAAATATGATCAGATTACAATCAAATTACTTATATTAATGGAATGTGAGCTGCAATATCGCAAGGTTGAATACATTAAATTGACTAATTTTAAATTATTATAAGTTTTTTTTTTTTAATATTTATAATTTATAATAATATAAATATGCTGTAAGCGTGCTTATTAAATTGCTAGTTTCTTTGTATGTATTTCTGTGAATTTACGTGTAAGTATGAACGTGGATATGGATGTCATAGAAAATGTAGTTGTCTCTGTCTCCGTTTACGTATTTGTGTTCAGTGGCGTATCTATAATTTTATTTGGGGGGGGGGGGGCTATGAAAATTTAAAAACAAAAAAAATGTATTTATTTTTCCGCTTTAAACATACAGTAAAATCATGAAAATTATAAAACAAAATTTAATCGTCGTTGATTTTTGGCAAGTATATTCAGCACCTCATCCTCAGAGATAGGGATATCATCGTAAATATACATCAGTGCAAGTCCGTTCAACCTGTCTTCTCCCATTGTGTCCCGAAGATAATCTTTTAAAAATTTTAGAGTCGAGAATGATCTTTCCACCGTGCAAGTTGTCACGGGTAAAATAACCAACATTTTTAGAAGAGTGTATATTGAAGGAAAAATGTCAATATTGCAGAGCTGTAAAGCATCAATTGCGGATTTTGACAGATCACTGAGAACATAATTCTCAAATTTCCGCTGCCAAAATTTGAATTCCGCCGACAGCATTTCTTCAGTACATTCTAAATCCTCCGAATATTTCTCCTATAATGTCCGCAATGATTTCTTGGAATCGGCATCATCAGTGCGTCTACCTTGTATTAAGATATTAAAAGATGATATCATTTCGCTGTGCTTGAGGAATCTAGTGGTTAACTGCGCAATTATTGTATCAATCCATGGAATATACAAAGAAATACGATAGTAAGATTCAGAAGAGTCTGTGGCGTAATTTGATCGGTTTATTTGGCGACCCACCAGCCGTGGAACTTGTATTTCATATTGCTCATCATCAAATATTTTTCGTAATATTGAAGTTGAATTGTAGAATATCTCGGAGAAGATATCTTCTGCGGACTCACGCATGATATTAAATTCTTTGGCAACATTTTTCAGGTTCATAGCTTCCACTAAATCTAATTTAACTGACTGCAACATATTGCACAGTGGCAAAGTCATGGAAAAGTACTTTTCTATTAGAAACATTGACACTACGAACATTGGAGTTTTAAGTGCTCCCAAAAGTATATGCGCATCCGTAGAAGTAGTTTTATCTCCCCAAGACTCAATTTCTTCCAACGCTGCTAAAATAGGTCTGAATAGTTCTTTCATTACGATTACTGATTCGTGACGTTCAATCCATCGGGTTGGACACAATCGTTTTAGATGTTGATGCCTCGATGTAGGGAACAAAGAAGACCCATACTTTAAAAGAACTGAATTCCTTTTTGGCGAATTAAAGAACGTGTACGTCTTCTGTACTATTCCCATAAAATTGCGAATTTCTGGAATATGGCATGCATCAGAAATTGCCAAGTTTAGGGAATTAAATTTCCCTGACATGGATGCCGCACCATCATGTCCCTGTCCTCTCAGATATTTAGGATCTAAATCGATTTTACGAAGAAATTCAATTATTATTTTGGCTAAATCTTCTCCTCGGGTAGAATCAACTGGTACAAATTGCAAAAAGTATTCAACCATTTTTTTCTCATTGATTCTTCATCGATAGTTCGAATGCAAAAAGAAAATTGTTCAACAACGGATATGTCGGCAGTTTCATCAGCCAAAACTGAAAATAGTTTGCTCTTCTTAATTCTAGTCACTATTGTTCTTAAGATTATGTCATTGCAACTTTCCACTATTGCGTTTTGGATAATAGGAGATATATACATTGCATTAGACGTCGTATTAGTTAAATGCGCTTTTAAATTTATATCTCCAGATTCCGCCCGAAAACTCAATAACCGGCGAAACAGCCCTTCTTGTTTCTGAACATTGGGATCGTCACAATTTATTCTTCCGGAATCTCTGTGTCCTCGAAGTGGTAAGCCATTTCTACCTAACCATATGATACTCTTTATAATTGGAAATAATCTTAGACGATTTTCCTTAATTTGCTGCTGTCTACTGGAATCGATTAAATTAATAACCGATTCTTTCTTTCCAGAATATACGTTTCTTAAATTTTCTGCTCGAAGAACCGCAAATTGGTGATAATTTGTACATTGATGTGTTTCAAATTTCTCTATTACTTTTTTCCAGTTTGTGAAAGGAAGAGTAATGAATTGCCCAATGCAGTCTTGTTGTGATTTTCCAATAAATTGATTTGCGAATAATAAACAGAATTTGCAGAAATCTCCGTCTTTAATTTGAGAATAAGTGAGCCAACGATAATGACGAAGCCAAGTTAACACAAGTTTGCGGTTAAATTTTGCTGTGTTTGATCCGCAAGAAGGAAAAACGAAATTTTCTGGTGGTTCCCAAAATTTATCGAGAATCTCAATTTTTTCTTCATCTTTCAATTGATGAGTGTTCACATAATTAGAAATATCGTATTTGTTGGTAATGCCTTCAGTGTTAGTGCTACTACCTCTACCTAAGTTTGAATCAATTGCGACTCCAGCGTGTGCAGATGTTGAAGTTGAAGGTTGGGGAGATTCACATTTTATCTTTTCCTCCGCGATAGGTTCATTAGTGCCGTGAGCCCTCGCTAGTGCTCTGCTTTCCTCGCTATACCCCTTCGAGGTTCCCTGCCTTTCTCATATGTGAGCACAGCTTTTGCACTGCATCTGTGCTGTAGGGTAATAGAGTTCAAAGATTAGTAACTAGAAACGATGACATTTATGGTGCTTGCGTCATTTCACAAATGTTCGCAGAATTTTCTTAATTAAAAAATTGTATTTTTATGAATTTTTCAATTTTTGAACTTGCATGTTGGGCTACACCTTCGCCCCCTAAATACGTCACTGTGTGTGTTGGTATGAGTGTGGGGGTGTAGGTGTGTGTGGTTAAGTGTTTCTTTGATTTGGATTGTTTCCTTAAATTTAGGTGTATACATATTGCGATTGTTGAATTTGAGCGTTTATTTGATTGCTCATATCTTTTTGCGCGGAATCGGCATTCCGTAATTTATTTTCGGAGATTGTTTGCATGTGGGTGTGTGTGTGTCTTTGATTTGGACGTATAGGCTGTATAGGTAAGCGTGTTACGTATGTATTTGTTATTTATTTTGTCTGTGTGCTAGTTTCTGTTTATTTTTGTGGTGTTCTAGCTTGGTTTTGTATGCATCTTTTGTGTTTCCACGTTTTGTTTGTGTACGCGCGTGTGTGTGGGTACATGCGTGTGTGTATTGGTGGATGTATGTTAGTATTCACGATAACTCTAGAACGAATACACATACGTACTTAAAATTTCGTATTTAACTTTGTTATCATTTCCCTTGGGATTTTGGTAGACATTCAGCTGTGCAGAAGGGGGTTTAATAGAAGTATCTTTTCGGTTTTATCAAAAATATCTGAAACAACTACATTTTAAAGATACAAAAAGATCCACATATAGACCTTAAACATATCAATTAATTATGTTCTATTTCTAAGGTAGAATGTAAGTGTTAGTTCAATTTTTTTCAATATTTGAACAATTTGAAAAATCTAAATCTGGGACCCAGTCAACCGCTGATGATGATAGCTTAGCTGGTGAAACGGGTTTGGTGTTTTTTCCAGTCGATCGCTGATGATGATAGCTATTGGAACGCGTTCGGTGGTTTTTATTTTTGTGTGGTACGTGGGTGTGTTTTGTTGGTTGAATAACGATTAATTTTATAAGAAAACGTGTAGACATATTTTTTAAAGAAAATGTAATTTTACATATTTTCTTTATAAAGTTTCTTAATATAAAGCAAACTAAGTCTAAAATTAATTAACTAGACAGAAACGTAAACACGATCGAATAATTTTGTAATGGCGTCTGTGGATTGCCAATAGATACTGTAACAGCGCGCATGGTACTGACTTTAAAAATACGCCTGGTATTAAAATTATTTAATTTTTTTTTAATTTCCACTTTGTAGGTTGGAAGGTCGTATGTTTTTCGACGCCATAGATATTTACAAATAAAGTACTTGAAAACGTGGATTGTAATTTTATCATCACGATGCACACAATGAATTTATTGATATTGGTGTTTGTAAAACGCTTCAAATCTTCTAGTAATAATTTCCTCGTTGAACAACATTTCGGGAGTATCAGTGGCAATGCATGTTCGACCTTTCACTCTCTTCTTTCCACTGTTCTTTCTCGCTGCCCGCTCTTGGGCAGTTGTTTCGGAATGTTTTTCAGCAACGCTTGTGGTTCGTGTGGAAACGATAGTTTCTATAGGACGTTCACGACCAGTTATATAGCTGCGTAAGAAGTCATCATCGGTAAAAAAGTTCTACTTAACTTAACCTTCACGCCATTCCCTTGCGGGGTAGGCAAAACAATCCCTGCCTCTTATTTATTTTTCATTCACAATCTTTCTCTATGCTTTCCTATCTCCGCATATCTCCCTAGCTTCCGCAAGATTCATACATAGTCTCTGACATGCCCTTTTGTTTTTAAAACTCCTTATCTTTCTTTCCTTTATCATAGATTCTACTACATTCAGCCAAGGTTTACGCGGCCTACCAGGCCCGGCCTTTCCCCTAACCTCACTCTCATATATTTGTTTCGTTAATCTTGCGTTGTTCATTCTCTCAATCTGACCAAACCAACGTAATGTACAACTTTTATATCTATTCATCATCGTCTTTTCCTCACCACACTCCGTCATTATGCATTCATTTTTTATCTTGTCCCTTCTCGTTTTACCTCATGCGCTTCTCAGGAATCTCATACCCACAGCATTTATTTTTCTTTCGTACTTTTTTTGACATATCCATGTCTCACTTCCATACAGTACTGACGGGACGAATACGCTATTATAGATTGCTCGTTTCACAGCTAGGCTCATGTTTTCATTTCTCATTATCGTCCACATACTTCCAATCACTTTTCTTCCAGCAATGACCCTTCGTCCAATTTCGCTCTCAATTGTACCATCTGCAGTAAACATTCTACCGAGATATACCAGCTCGTCCACTTGCTCCACAATTTCATCTTGCAGGGTAAATACTCTACTCTCCTTTCCACCTTCCCGATTGAACACCACAATCTTAGTTTTGTTCACGTTTACCTTTAGGTTCATGCTCTCACAGACTGTATCAAAATTCCTCAGCACGGTTTGCAGCTCACCCGCACTGTCACTTAATAAGACTGTGTCATCTGCATACACCAGAACTCGTACATTTACGTCACCAACCATTACACCATTTGTATCGGTACATGCTTGTCTAATACATTTATCCATGTATACATTGAACAACCACGGTGACATCACACAGACTTGTCGCACTCCTTGCTCAATATTAAAGCATTCACTCACACCTCCTCTCACCCTAACACATGCCCGACTACCGTTGTATACTGCCCTTATTACATTTATTAGACCTTTATTTACGCCATATTCATTTAATATTTCCCACAGCTTCTCCCTATTCACTCTGTCATACGCTTTCTCCAGATCTACAAACGCACAGTACAACTTCCTTTTTACCTTTAAACACTTTTCGATCACCTGCTGGAGAGCAACCATCTAATCGACACATCCTCTCCCTGGCATGAAGCCACCTTGAACATACCACATCTTAGTTTGTGTAATTTATCGTACTCTATCAATCAGTATTCTTCCAAACATTTTACCAGGCACGCTGAGCAAGCTTATTCCTCTGTAGTTCTTACAATCACTCTTGTTCCCCTTACCTTTAGACAATGGTACAATGATCGCGTTCTTCCAATCACTCGATACTTTTTCACACATAAGGCATACATTGAATAACTCACACAATCTTCGTATAAGCTTTGCACCACCATACTTGAGCATTTCACCAGTGATTTCATTTGCGCCTGCTCGTTTGCCGTTTTTTAACCTTTCTACCGTTTTCTCTATCTCATTTATTCCAATATCCTTCTCAATTTCATCCATCATTTCTTCTATATTCTCCTTATTTAACCCTTCAGTCTTACTTTCCTCACTACTGTACAGCTTTCCGAAATATTCTTGCCAAAATTTCCTCACTTCACAATCGTCGCATACTATTTCGTTTCTAGCATTCATCACTCCAGAAGAGTTTTTTGTTTCCCTCAAAATCATTCTGCATTTTCTCTTCTTCCATAGCCATCACTTCCTCTTTACTTATTCTCACTGCCTCCTTCGCTTCTTTGTTTTTTAATCTGTACACCTCATACAATCGCTTCTTCTCAGACTCATTTTTTGCAGCAATCTACTCATCTTTTTCTTACATACTGCCTTTTTACCGACCCATTCCACCAAGCTTTTTTTTCTGTCTACCTACAGTCAACTCTTGCACATATTCGCACGGCACAATTGACAACAGAGTTTTCAAGCTTATCCATGCACTTTCAACGTCAGTGTCGTTCATTTGTTCGTTCCACACTGTTTCATTCACATTCAACTCTTTAATCACAGCATCTGCGTATTTCATTCTCGCACCATTATCCACTAGTTTGTCAACCCTAATTCTGGACGTTCGCACTACGTTTACTTTTGTTCTCCAGACCCGCTTTTGCCCTAAACACACTCTCGATACAACCAAAAAGTGGTCCGATCTACACTCCGCTCCGCGCATTACTTTTGTGTCTTTCACCAGGTTTCTAAGCCGTTCATCATACACTATCAAGTCTATCATACTTTCACCTCTTTGCCATGTATACATATGTACATTTTTATGTTTAAGCCACGTATTGGATACAAACAGGCTTCTCCCCACACAGATGTTCAGCAGGTGTTCACCGTTCTCATTAACTCTTTGGTCTCCGAATTTTCCTAGAACGCGTTCACTATGTTCTCTCTGTACACCCACCCATCCGTTCATATCCCTCACTATAATCACTCTTTTGTTTGGCTTACATATGTTCAACACGTTCTCTACTTCATTCCAAAAGTTCTCACGCTCCTGGTCTCTTTCTCCATTCACCGGTGCATAGCATGCAATAAGAAAAATTCTTCGAACACTTTTATTCTAACCCATATTACCCGGGGCGATACCAATTCGTACTGTTTAACACATCTTTTCGCTCTTTCACTTATGATCATCCCAACTCCTTTTGCGCCATGCACTTCCGTCTCAACTCCTGACCATAGTACCAGGCTGCCATCCGCCATCTCCACAGCATCCTTTCCTTTGCACTTTGTCTCCGATACATACAGAATATCAAGGTATCTTTCGTACATTACATTACATTACAATTTCAAATTCTTTACCATGCATACCTCTAACATTCCACGTACCGCCTCGCCATTCACTCCTTGCACAGTCGTCAGCAACGGGGCCTGTCTGTTTCGACCTTGACCGCCCCTTGTAGCCAGGTCGATCCGAGGCAATTGTATTGTTTTGTTGAGTAATACTGTAGCGAGCAGATAAATCCCAGTTCGTTTGAAACCCGACGTAATATTAAACGCAATTTCGTAAATGGTCAACACCACACAGAAACCTGTATTATTATTTTCTGTTCGTTTATTTCATTGTGCCCGTGTTTCACTGTGGCACACCCTCCCCTATTCCCGAACAGGCCAAGATTTGCTTAACGTGCTACAGCATTCAGGAACACTGAGAGGGTTTAGGAATACTGTTAGACTGCCGAGAAATGTTTGTGAATGGCTAACTTAAATTGGAGGAAAACAGACACTGGGTAGTGCATTCCACAATTTGGTCGTCGTGTGGAAAAATGTAGATTGCGCCCGTTTAGTATGACACGATGCATTTTGAGTGCGTAATTATGGTGTGAATGGGCAAACCGAGTGTTCCTAGCGAAGATGGCATGCGAAGGTATTAAGAAGTGTATTTCGGAGGCACACTTGCCATGGTAATAGCGCTATAACAAGGAAAGAACCGAAACTGTTCTTCTATGCTTAAGAGACTGTAGGTCAGAAGTCAGAGACGGGTCATTTATAAGCCTTATAGCTCTTTTTTGGATGCGGTTTACCATATCAAAGGCGTATTGGGGAGCACCGACCCAGAGGTGGGAATTGTATTCCAGATGAGGTCGAATTTGAGCCTTATACAGTAAAAGGAGTTGTTCCGATGTGAAGTACTGTCTGAACCCATACTGGTGGTTGTTTAGTTTATTGGACTCGAGGAACGAACGTAGTTGGTGGTTCTCCATGATTTTCGACAGAATGGAAGTGATTTGGTCGATAGTTTGAGGGATCGGTTTTGTCGGCCTTTTTAGGAATAGGTTGGACATTTGCCAACTTCCATGATGAGGGAAACTCTCCAGATGACATGGACATCGAAAAGAGTTTGGACAATACAAAAGAGTTTGGACAATACAGGTATTAGCTCAGGGTAGCATTTTTTAAGGACGATAGCTGGAATACCGTGAGGGCCAGTCAACTTGTTTGAGTCAAGTTTATTGATTCTAGGAGCTTGTAACAAAAGTGGATTGGTTTAATAGCATATGGGGTAGATTTGGGTAACGGCACAGTTTTACCAGTATCATTGAGACATGAATTTGCATTTACATTCTTCAAACGTCTTTTTAGCCTTCCTTGATGATGCTTTTTCAAATATTACTTGCGACAACATAGTCGGCGTGATTTTTGATAGATTTCCATTTGGTATAGAGTTTATGCTTTTGCGATCATGCATCAGTGCAATCCCTATAAAACCAGCGTTGGGAACGGTCATAACCTACACGAAGGGATTTTATGTATTTTCTTTAAAACTCTTATGACAATCATTACTAACACTTACTTTAAATATTGGATCTAATACTGTCTACTGATGTAAGCACTTTCTTTAGGCGACGACCCTTTGGAACCAGCTGATGAATACCATCTACCGTTGATCATCCATATTACGATCTCAGCGAATCACACAAATAAATGCGGTCCTCAGAATAATATTTTTTATTATCATTTTAAGTCGGCTGATTTATCTATTCTAAACAACTTTTTGGCCAAACAAATTGAGATGAATTAATGTTAAATCACTCAGTCAATGATATGGTATATATTTTCTATGATGTTCTGTATTTTTTTGTTCATGCAGTAATTTCTCAAAAGAAAGCATATTCCATTATGGTTTTCCCCAGATTTAAAACAGCTGACGATTCGGAAGAAGCAGGCTCACAAAAAATTTAAACATTCGGGTTTGAGGGGAGGTTATTTGGATTATAGCAGACTTCCAGCTGAATACATAAACTTATCTCAATTATGCCATCTGCAATTCATTGAACTGTCCGAATCGTCTCTAACAATCAAAAAAATATGAAACAGTTCTGGAACTTTGTTAATAGTAAGCGAAGTGGCAATGAATTGCCACCATTATTATTTTTTAACGATAAAGAATGTCAGTTGGGAACGGATCTGCCTGATCTTTTTGCGGAATATTTTCAGTTAGTCTATACTGACATTGATCTCACCCCGCCAAGTAAGCCATCATTTAATCATATTTGTATCACTGATTATAACATTCCTATATCAACCATTTATGAAGAGATGGCTAATATTGA